>CAJQZN010036937.1:28817-43759 GCA_907164685.1 Colias eurytheme | reverse complement strand
TAAATACCATGGATACATTGTTCATTTAATATAGATCTATATGGCCCTTTACACCGTATGATTTAAGTGAATATTTTCGAAGATATTACAGATTTAAAAATTGCAGGACGTAGCGTTTGCGGCCGCCCGGCTATGTATTTTATACCCGTGCGATGCCGGAGGCCGGAGCGGGCCGCTATATTTTTATACCTATACAACGTTCACAATTTTTCTGTAGTGTATTTAGTATCAGCATTGCACCCGTGCGAAGCCGGGGCGGGTCGCTAGTAAGATATAAAAAGCAGTAATAGTACAACTTTGTTATCTGTCTGACTCGCACTTGACCGATTTTTTATCTATCAAACGAGAAACGAATCATGCAAAATCCACTAATTAAATCGTTATTCAACTTTCTAAAACTTAATAAACACATTAAGTATT
Organism: Colias eurytheme; assembly: GCA_907164685.1. Lineage (NCBI taxonomy): Eukaryota > Metazoa > Arthropoda > Insecta > Lepidoptera > Pieridae > Colias > Colias eurytheme. The sequence goes on along the minus strand of CAJQZN010036937.1, from coordinate 43,339 downwards.
CCAAAAAGGCGCGAATTTTAGTATTTTTTTTGTGACAGGAAATGATTTTGAATCATAATACTTATATTTTAAAATAGAATATTATATTACAAGAGTTTTAATGCTTCATTCGATAAAACGTGCTCGATTATTATTCATACTTATAATAATTATAAACTTCCATTTCTCGAACATGACGATATTTTTTATTGAACAAGATTTTTATACATTTTTCTTAATATTACCATAGTAAACTGAATAAATCCATAACATTTGTATGTAATTACTCTAAATATTAAAAAAAAAAACATTCAACGACCTTAAAAATTGCATAATTTGCAAACTAGGGCACAATTTGGCGATTACATTATATTACCTAACTTACTCGGAAACGCATATTTTCCATCTTTTGCGCACTTATGGAAATTATGTTAGTGCAAAAGAGATAGTAAATGTATTTAATAACATTTTTTATTACACTTAATCTTTACTAAGAACACGGATATTAGTAATTTGAAAGTTATTACCGTCATTACTAATGTTTTAATGGCATAATTTTATGTTTTATTTCTATTCAGAAACGTCGAGTTATGTACGACTTGTACAAGTGATTTCATTACAAAAATATATGAAATAATTGAAGTGTCAAATTACACTAACGTAATTTCATATGGAATTTATTCGAAACTAGCGGTCCGCCCCGGCTTCGCCCGTGGTACATATTTTCGTTTTCTCTACATAAAAACCATCCTCGTACTTCAAGGAATATAATAAAAAAAGAATTATCGAAATCGGTTCAGCCGTTCTCGAGTTATGCGCTTACCAACACATTTTGCGATTCATTTTTATATATAAAAGAAGATTAAGAGAAACAAAATGTCACAAAGGATTATATTTTTCCAATTCCTCCATAAAATCTATGAAAAATACGAAAAATAATAATAAATATTTTGCTTTATCCGTGGAGATATTATTGGACATTCAACGAAACCGTGTATGCTGTGATGTTTTTTTCCTTCTAAAGAATTAACATACAAGACGGCTTGTGACTGACAGGTCAACCTTGCTTTTATACATCCATCCACACATCCATCAATGATGTCATACATAAATCAGTTTTGGATGTAAAATATTAAAAACAAAGTTATTAAACACAATACTTATGGCCCGTTTCAGTTTCTAGATGTTTTGTTTTTAAGTATAAATAAATAAAGCTTCTGTCAGTATATAGGACAGTAATTAATGAATGTCAACTACCTACATAAAAAGTGTTGAATAGGCCTAAAACCCAAGAAGCTTAAATATCTAATACACTGGAGATTTCCTAACTAACTACCTAGGTGTGAAAGGGATAAAAAACATACAGGCGTCATTCAACGTCATATTTTCTTGTTACAAGTTAATGTTCATACTGAAATCTCCAGTGTACCTATTAGATATAAGCTTCTTGCTAAAACCTATCAACTAGGTACATAAACTTGCATACTCGTTAGGTACAACAACTAACAAATCATATAATTTTTAGGTTAGATATATATTAAACCAAAACCACATTAAAATTAATATTCAACCAACGTGTCACAGCTGATCATAATCTCTGGTATAGTATTTTATATATGTGGTACAGACTTACATAATTTCGACATAGTGAAAGTGAAGTCGTCAACATTAGCAACGATTCATATCTATTTATTTTAAATTTCACAGATCATGCATATAAAGCATGCATTTGTTACGTGAATACGATAAAGTGTGCGAACTTGTTTTTAGCGAGATAAATTTCTCATATGACTATCTATTCATTCTTGGAAGTAAAATGTACGCATATTCTTTAGTATGAAAGCATTTACATGTTAGCTAAGTCTTAATATATTATATTATGTAGGTAATTAATTGGTAACAAATGTACCGTCAGCAGCTGCAGTGTATCAAATAGATAGAGTAGTGGAAATAACTACTCTACTACTCTACTCATATACCTATTAGATAATACGTTTGAACTAAAAACAGGAAAGTCAATGATCTCTAGGTATGTTTAAGATGTCACTTGGAAAATATCATCCTTTTTGCACACAATTTTTGCATATCAATAGCTATGCAAAAAGGGTTAGTATACATTGTTTGCCTCTTATAAGTCTTACTGCTTAACTTCGATTTTAGATTCGTTTGAATCAAGTTTGAATTAACAGCTATGACGTCACAATATGGCGCTTGATCAATCCTATTTTTTTTATCGCCTAATTGTTTATTAGCTAAATGAAAACAGATTAACATAGCAATATGGTATAGTTACCTACATAGTGAAAACGCGGGATTTCTAAACACAATGCGAGTAATCCTATCCATTGAAGTCAACTCAATCCCGTTTAATTAAAAGCGATATTGTAAGATTTGTAACCGACCACGTCCTGCTTTCAAACTGTCCCCAGTGTAATATATTTTGCAAACAAACAAATTCAGGAAACGCAGGTGTAGCCATGATCAATTAATAGTTTTTGCAATCATCAAATTAAAATTAAAACTTTCATAAGAACTTTATAACGTCAATTTAAAAAAGATATTTTATTTTCGAGCAGCATATAATATTATATCTAGTTAGCGTTAGCTACTATTAAGTATTCTGTTATAGGTATACCTAGTTTTAATTTACCTAGTTATGAATCATAAACGTAAGATCATAAAATGCCCCTAATGGTCAATTTAGTAATCGATCTATAAAACTTGATTCCCAATTTGGTACTTATTCTTCATGAATCTGGAAATTTAATACGACGCCTTTTAGTAGGTATTTATATGACATGTTATCTAGTATACAACCATGATCTAGAAATTTCTTATTTTTCTAGATAAACTTTTATCTTATCTCTCAATCTCACACGTACGTTGGGTCGGTAACCTGACTCCTGAGTTAAGTATCTATATGTATCAAAACTAAGGATATATGATTCTATCCCACGCATATACCTAATAAGACTATCTTTTAAGTGGGTCTTTTCCTATGCAACTATTATTAAAAGAATAACTTAAAACTTTTTAATATCAAGGAATGAATGGTAGATCCCTCACTCATAGAAAATTCAATTTTTCTTCGTAAATTTTTAACTGACCATTAATTATCCAGATGCTAAGTTCAAATCACCAAGTAACTGTTGATAACAACACTCATACTCATAAACTAAATCACTATTGATTACTTCAAGCATATTACTGGACATTCACCTATTCCGCCTAAAATTTATCGTAAATTTCGGTGTAATGTAAGTAAAGAAAAAACTAAATTCCTTATCTGTAATGTGAAATGTCATAAAAAATATAATACAGGATTTTAAAAACAATCCACACAATGCATAAAATTAATGGTTTTGTATAAGTATAGGTTAAGCTATACCTCAATAGGATTATTGAATACTTTACGGGATTATAGGTTATAGACTATAGAGATATCTCCTAATTCGTGCAATTTCGTATAGGTAATTACAAAGGTATATGGGTTATTTCGTAATTAGATTCTTTATCATTGAGATAATATTAATATGGAGACGACACCGCCTACATCACTTATGTTCCACTCAACATACGTCATGTGACGTATGTTGAGCGGTATTTTTAGTGAAACGCATCAAACATGCCTTCGTGTGTGTTACGATATTGCACAAATAATACAAATAATACTTAAAAGTGCAAAGGAATAACTTTCATCGTTAAGTCCTAACTAGATAATAATTTTTAAAACTTAGAGCAAAAAAATGGCGCACAGATTTTGTTCGTGGTGTCTCCTCCATACGTAGTAATATTATCTCAATGTTCTTTATGTATTTTTTTTTAATTTATGGATTAAAGCATCATAAGAATTATAGGTAGGAATTATGTTTGGTGATTAAGAAAATTATTTATCGTTAAGTAGGCAGATGCTTACTTCGCGTAGGTACTTATAGTCAATAATTATTCTTATTTTTAACCGCATATGTAACTCTTCGTTAATTTTAATTTTTAAGATAACTTTCAATTAAAAAACACAATCTTCACAGTTTGCAACTTGCGAGCAACTAAAAATAAAATTAGGTCTTCAAGTCGAGTAGAAATCGCAGTACCTAATGTGATGTAAATTACCTATTTCTAGTCCAACAACTTCAATGCACTTACTGAGAGTGTCATTCAATGGTATGTAGATTGTGCACATATGCAGTACATATATAGAATTTTATGTATGTGTTCAAGTTACTTTCACAAAACTAGACGTTAGTTAGAGATAAGATACCTACGTTTAAATAAAAATGCGAGCTTCAGCCTTCAAACTTGAACATAAAATGAATTGTTTATTTTACGATATTTAATCATATCTTTCCTACTTCGCAGGTACCTACCTAATTGATAGTGTTATTCAATTAACATCCAAAAGATTCAAAATAAAATCAGTAGGACATCGTCTTTTGTAAATAAAGACACGTTTTTTTCGGGTCAGATAAGAAACTAAATTACGGTCAAGTTTTTTGCGCGCTATTGCGTTGAACGAATGGACTCCTTTTACTGGTTAATAATATTCATTGAATTAACATAAGGTGTCATTGCGATGCAGAATGACATAAGTGAACGTGCAGGTAGCTATTCATTATTTCCATGTACATAAATCTCGGACAATCGTTGTTTATTGGTCACTCTAGCATATAATAAGTATGCGAATCGGTACCTAATGGCTGGTTCACACTTTGATTAGTGTGAGTGCAGGTGATTAGTGCGAGTGCAGGTGTGTAGTGCGAGTAGTGTCCAATTGACTGCGAGTGCAGGTGATTAGTGCGAGTGCAGGTGTGTAGTGCGAGTAGTGTCCAATTGACTGCGAGTGCAGGTGATTAGTGCGAGTGCAGGCACGCTGCGAGTGAGGGGGAAGGGAGGGCGCGCGGGACGTGGCTACTCGCAGTCCACTCGCAAAAAAATAGAACACGCTTCTATTCACTTTACTACACAGCCTACTAAACACTCGCACTAAACAGTCGCTGTCCACACGTAGTACTACTCATCACCTGCACTCGCACTAATCAAAGTGTGAACCAGCCATAAGTAATAGGTGCCCAGTTACTGTTCGGTGGATTTTATTTATATCCATAAAAGTACATTTCAAAGTACGACCTCTGATATTATATTCAACACACCCAGATAAATCCACTTTCCGCTATAAATTATTACCTTAATTTGAATATGCAACGTACGTGATCATAAAATCCGGATACCTTCCCAAAAATGCCGTTGAAAAGGTCAACGCATTCAAAATTCGAGTTTTGAAACGCAGGTCGCATCTTTCCAAATTGCCGCGGGGCGTTCGTATAAAAAATAACTGCCTCTTACCTTTGCGAGATTTCCAATACAATTTTCTGAAATAATACACCGCAACGAGAAGCAAGATAGCCGCTAAGAATGCACCGATCGCTGCTCCTGCGACACTGCCAGCTCCAAAACAATCTTGTTGACCAAAAACACTCGGCAGAACTATCGTCACAACAAACAAATATAATAGAACACCCATTTTTTACACAAATAACATCACTATTATGGCACAAATGTTTAAAATTCACATAACGTATTATTGCATAGTTTGAATTTAAGTTTGAATTGGAACGTAAACTTTTTTAGAACGCAACGAGTAAAGGCGTGCGCCGCGTCAGCCCCGCGCGGTCGACTGTGGTGTGGCGTTGTAATTTTGTTGGTTTTGGTTGGTTTGTCGTTTTCGTTGACAGTGTTGCCAATTTGGCATAATTTATGCTAAATTTAGCATATTTTTACATTGTTTAGCATTTTTATTTGTTGTCTAGCATATAGCTTATTTTTTAGCATATAAAATATTATATAATAAAAGTTTAACCATATGAAACCAACTACAGTTTTGGTACCTTGCATACGTAAAATTAGTCGACATTTCATGGACATGCACAACTTCCACCTTGGAATTCTGGAATGAAGTAATGGATTATAAAGACGCAGCTGGTAATAACCCTTTTGCAGATTTATCACAGCTGGCAATATCATTATTATCACTACCACATTCCAACGCGGAAATAGAACGTGTTTTTAGCCAAATGAATGTCGTCAAAACTAAGCTTCGCAACCGTTTGTCGGTAAAAACTTTAAATGCCATTTTATACATAAGATTCGGCCTAAAGAGGGCAGGAAAATGCTGCTACTCTTACACAGTTCCGGATAATGTACTGCGCTCTATAGGCACCAAGGAAATATATAGTCTTGGCAATGAGGCTTCCACGTCTACGTCAACATTATCGGCTGCGGATGAAGACCAAGATATTAATATTTTATTTGATAATAACACACTCGAATAAGAGATGTTATTATTTATGATGTCATTATTTACATAATATGTGTAAATAAATGTGTTGGATAAATAAAATTTTAAGTAAAATGTCGTTTTATTTGACATTAAAAATTTTTAGCAAAATATTTAGCTTAATTATAAATCCTTTAGCAAAATTTTGGCATAATTTTAACAGCCATTTAGCAAATTTTATGTTAGTCTTGCTGGCAACACTGTTCGTTGAATCTTGGATCGTAATTCGTAGTGAATAGACTGTGATTGTAGGACATGGATCGTGTATGGTAAACGTGTTTGACTGCGAAGTGTGTGTGGAGTTAGCGAGACTATAAATTTTACTATCATATTTGTTAACCGAACAGTGGCCATTGGCCAAGGACATAAACTACATGATTATGTATAACTGCAGATTTACACATCGTCTGAGCAATGGGTAATGTATAATTTAGATTTTAGATTGACTTTAACTCAATTCATGAAACGGTTATTTTTAAATTATATAGGTAGGTATAAAACAGTTTTTGCAGAATACCTTCAACAGGTAGGTACCTACATAAAATATGTGGGTATATAGGTATTTTATGTAGGTAGATATTCTACAGATACCCTTATCAAATGCTCTTAACATGTCTTAACTAATCTTCTGTGAAACTAAACTATAACTATATTCATTTCAAACGTAATTGAATAAAATGGCGTAAAAATAGTAAACGTGACACTTTATCCTTATCTCAAGGGTATTTTTTACCGTAAATATTCGTATTGTTCTGCTATTGTAAATTTCTTGCGTTTGTTCTATTGCATTGTAATGATCTGTAACATTGACCGTCTTCCGTTAACTGACAAGAGATTAACCTTTTGCATTTCCGTATAACAATAAAATGTAAATATTTTCGGAAAAAAAATGTTATAGGTAGATAACTATTTAACATAGATTGTAAAAACTACAGTACTTTTATCACACCTATTTGAATAAATTCACAAACAAGTTTAGCTCTTTTTGACATATTTAATGCTATTATGCATAGGTAGGTATGTCTCAGTATAAGAAAGGTTAAAGGTGTTTTTTTTTTTAATTTTTATATAATTAGCAGGTACTACGAAAATGCAATAAAACAGTCATCATTGGTGCCTACTTTCATCCTAATAACCAAGGTTATCACTTATCTTTTATATTTTTGTGAAGAATTCTTACGTAATATAAATGCAAGACCAGCCAGCAAAACGCACACACGCACTTGTATACATCTTGATTCAATCGCAGGTGTAGTAGTTTGATTACACATACATACAAACGGGAGATAAAATCGTCATTAGTAGGCTTTACATACATCTACAACTTTAATTACTATAGTCTTCTAATAAAGTGTTATTTTTAACTGAAGTTGAAGTTAACCCTTATTCAAACGCGAGCCTGTGGAGGAGCTAACAAAAAAGTAAGATACGTTCCTGGGTAATTTTGGGTCGTAGATTTCAAAAATACACACAAAAAAGGGGTTAGTGGGGGGGAAGTACCCTTTTTTCGGTGGGAAGTATATATCCCGTCATCTGTTCTCTCTTGTAAAAAGTTTGGAAAGGTGGGAACTATAGCTCCCAGTGTCCACTCCAGACATCAATATTTTAAAACACTAGTTAGTTGTCCTGACTCCACTTGTGAATTTAATGTTATCGTAAAAAATTATAAAAATCAAGTTTTTTAATAAAGGAGGTGAAAGTACTCATCAATGCAAGTTTCTTTTACTGAGGGAAGAATTCGGAAATTGAAAAATGAATGACTTCAACATTAAAATGGCATTTTTCTAAAACAAAATAAAAACAATAGGTAAATACTAATGTATTGAGTTAAGATTTCTAATTATCTGATCAGGAAATAACGAATAACAATAAATAAGTTGCTTATACCAACTAAAAAAGATTTTTTAGACACACAGATTTTATATATAGAATTTCCGAATGTCGTGTGCAGTGACGAACACTGGGATGATATCTTCCCACTTAAAGACTTAATTTCAATCGACTCTACCAAGGTATAAACGAAAGATTCTGGGCATATTTTTCCGTTTCACGCAACCGTAATATAGTCTAGTTTACATAGCTAGAACTCAAATCTACTTATCTAATTTTTTTTGAGCACTACACCAAAAACTAAAAAATAACGGTCGTTTTCGGCTGCAAAATCACGTCACCTGACTTTGACGTGTGCTTACCATGACATGTAATAATTCTCTGAAAAGCGTTTCCATGAAAAAAAGTTCTCTAAAATGTTAAGATTGCGTAGATAAATATTACACTGCATTAGGTTTAAGCATATAAAAATAAAACACGATTTTCTTCAATCTGAGACGTGGGAAGTATAGCTCCCAGCGTTTTAATAAGGGTTAAATTGAAGGTTCTTATTTCGTAACGTAACGTACTTACCTAATAGCTTACCGCCCGCTTTGTCTAAAACCTAATATGTATATTATATAGACCGTACAACCTTCCTCTTGAATCACTCTATCTATAAAAAAAACTGCATCAAAATCCGTTGCGTAGTTTTAAAGATCAGTTCAGAGATAAGAGAGCATACAAAGGGACATAGGGATAGAGAAAGCATTAAAGCGACTTTGTTTTATATTATGTAATGATACATATTTACAATTATTATAGCATTAGGCAAGAAGCTTACTTGGTATTAGGTATACCTAGGTATTTGCTGTCATAAACCTCGAATGATTTGTGTTATATGTTATTTATATACATTTTCATTTATAATACCATTGAAATCTTTTCTGGTAGAATAGCACCCTAAAACAGATTACATCTAGCTTGCACGCCTAAGCATGTCAGGTAATTACCTGGTTTTCGTATTACCGTTCAGGAGTTTGTTTAAGGTATATATAGGTAGGTCATATAAATAAAACAAGGAAATGGTCTCACATTTTTAATTTAGTACTAAAACAACATAAATAATAATCATTTTTCAAACTTAATACTTAGTAGAATACTGACTAGTCAAATTGCAAATTAAAACCAATAAATAACGATAAGGTTTCTAAAATATATTTTACACATTAATGTGCGATTTTTTGTGACATTTTTCAACAATTTAATAAATACGTAAAGATATGTGTTTGCCTCTAAGGAAAATGAAATAATTTAAAAGTAAAATTATTTTTATCACAATTTAAAATTCATGAAAAAATATTATAATTAATGCCTTCCTGGCTATCAAATTTCAATGTTAAAATGTATAAAAGCTATTTGTATTATAAAACTCACTAGGTTCTTAAAATTCTAGTTAAACTAGATTTTTTTTCTAGAAACCAAAATGCTACACAACAAACAAATTTTCCCCTCGTTCAAAATAATAAAATATCTTCTGTTATGAAACTTGCAATCTCTCCTTCAATTTTTGTAATCTTTTGTACATGTGTAGTTTGTTACTTGTAAATGTATTTTTCACTGGTTGTTCCTGAAAAAAAAATTAAATTAATATACTTAAATTAAGTTATGTAACTTAATAATCAACGGTTTAAAAAACTATTATTAATATGTATATGTTGCGGAGTAATAACCATTTAACCCATTGACCACCGAGCGGCCCGATTGGGCCGAGACACAATAGATTTTCTATTGTGTCTGTGATCCGAGGACTGACGGATTAAATTAACAATTTAAAGTATAATTTATTATATAAGTAGTTGTGCTAATGAAAAATATACTTACATGAGGGAAAAATGTAACTTCAATCAAATACAATTCAAAAAATGTTGCGGCTACAATCATGGGTCCAGCCTTCCTTTCATAAACATCTAATTGCACAGGAAATTTTCCATCTGGCAACTCGGCTAATGTTTCAAAAATGGGCCTTGTTGCTTTTTTCTGACTTGACAATCTATATAGCAGTATGCTACCATTCCTTAGTCCAATTATCACAAAATCAATATAAAAAAACAATGCTGTTATTGGCGGGAAATCTAAATACAAATGTTGATAGTCTTCCGTTTCAATTTTAAACAAATTTCTTGAGTAACAAATGAAATTCTTGTCATCTACAGCAGTTATATTCTTGATATGTTTTATCCATTCTACCGGGCAGTTTATTATTCTCTCTTGTATCGAGTTATCTTGTAAGATATTAATTATTTTACCGCAGTCAGTAAAAAGATGGATTACTTCATTGTTAAATTGTATTTCTTTTAAATCATATGCACAATGTAATAGCAATTTAGGTGTAAGCTCTCTACATAATAAATTACATTTATAAACATCTCTGTTATTGTAGAAATACAAGTAATCACCGTTCAATACAAAATTATCAGCTTTATAAAATGCTTCTGTTGCATAACTTGGATCAATCACAGTTCTTTGTATAAAAATACCAGATTTAATTTGGATAACTGTCACATAATCACTGTTCCATATTTTCAAGCAATTTATATCCGATAACGCCACAGGAATATACTTTAAAAATGCCGCGTCGTAAAAAAATGTTCCTTTCGCATCCTTCAATGGTATGACCCCATAATTAATGTCTAGAAGGTGCGATCTATCGTGTAAATTGAATTTATAGAACTCTTTTATGGTTTTCTCGTAAGATGAAATATCGGACCACAGTTTTAAGTTCCTGTAAATGTGATACCAGCCGACTGTATCGCCACTTTTTCTCTTTGCTATTTTTGAAGAATTTCGGAATTCCTTGAAACACATTTCTTGCCAAATTATGTCAGTCTCATCGATAGCTTCTTTCCACTGTTTACACACTCTTCTACATCTTGCTAAGCTGTTTCCATCTATTTTAATAAGTATTTCTGTGAATGTCTCTATAGGCAGTGAATTAATCGATATATTTTCACTCATATTCAAATAATCGAACAAAATACGTTTCAAGCTGAATGTATTCTATGGTAGCCTCTTGCTTTTTACATTTATTTTTGTTTTAAGTATCAACTTGTTGTAATAAAAAATAAATTAAAATTTTCTATACTTTGTCCTGATAACTCGTGATTTTGACATGTTTGACCTTGACTGCTATGTTGCCAGCACGGAGTTAGTATTAAATCCTACTTGCCAGTAATATTAAAAGGCAAATAATTATAATTCAATAATATTCAATTTATTAATATTTTCCATAATAATATTATGGATATAATTTCCTTCATAGTAACTTGGTATGTATAATCTGTTATAGTTATTAATACAACATTTTTCTATATAGCACGTCATCAACCGATGCTCTTGGGGAAAGAGATATCACTTCAAATTGCAAATTCTCGACACATTTTATAATATAACGGACCAAATGCGATCAATTTTCTATCAAATAAAACGAGATTCGAATAAGAATCGAATCAATCGATTGTTAACCCAAGAAGCTTTGTGAAGGTATCGAGAGCTATCGAGTATAAAAAAAAAAACATTTGAATAAGATTTGAATGGAGAACTTTCTTTGAAAAGTGGAATTTATCAGTTTTCTTTTTGCTTTGTTTTATGTTTTTGTGTTTTTAATATTATGGAGTTTGTCTGCAAGTTAATCGAAGTTTTTAATCGTGGAGGGTATGTACATTCACATTTGTAATAATTGTACTAGTTTAAAATTTTAGGAGTCAGTCAATATAAAATTTTACTTTGATATGTCACATAAGTAGCGTTTAGCTACTATTATGTATTCTGTGACATAAATATAGTTAAAAGTCTTACCAGTTCTTTTAACACACTGAAAAATAAATAATAAGGAAATAATAAAAAGAAATACAATATTCAGGTATCAACAATAACTTTATTAAGCATCAACAATAACACAATTTTCAATGTATAAACGAAATAATAATTTGCTTGATACATGATTTAATAAAATAAATAATAATCACCAGTCACATTAAAATTTAAGAATTCAAATTTATTGCGTATAGTATGGTCCGGGAGCCAGCAGCAGATTTTATGACCAAGTTCCTCTCAAGCGGTAATTAGTAAAATGCATCAAAGTATAGTATTATGAAGCCTCGTGAACGTCAGCTGGAGCTCGGTTGGGGGGAAGAGCGGTTGTAGCCTCCCGTATCAGCTGACGGTTTTTCCACCAAGATACAGCCAGCTGACATATATATTTATCCACAGTTACATATAAGCTATCATCAGGTAAATTTTTGTTTGAGAGGAAATAACGGAAAATAAATTTTTCTTTAAATTTAACTTTCATGTTCGAGACACCAGCTGACGTATAATACACCATGTTGTAACCAGCTGACTATTTTTTTTCGTTGAGATATTGGGTTAGCTACAATTTGACAAATTTTTAGCTGAGAGGAAATGAATGAATGAATGTATTTTTTTTCCTTTGTGCGTGGGAGGCTACAACCGCTCACCCCCCCAACCGAGCGCCAGCGGACGTTCACGAGGCTTTATAATACTATACTCTCATGCGTCTGACGAATTATCTCTTGAGAGGAAATAGTTAACCAAATTTGCACCTGGCTCCCTAACCAGTATGTATGTAGCGGCAAATTTATTTTGCGCTGGCCTGAAGCTGTGCAGAAGTAAACAAAATAGCATTTTATAATTCCAAATAGAAACGCTCATGATTAAAACATTTGAAAACTAAAATAACGCGTCAATACATTACCCGCCTTGTCATTGCATCTATAGTCTATACATTATTTTAATGTGCATACTTAATAGTTAACATGTAAATGTCTTATTTACTAAAAACACTTATAACATACACCCATATGGACACTAAAGGCAGGCAACACTGAAAGTCACTGAATTAAAAGTTGCCAGAATAATGTGACAAATAAATTGCTCACAACGCGTCGTGGTCATAACTGTAAAAGATTTACATGCCATATTGTGAAATTAATGCTACGGTTGTATAATGTAAACGCTCACGTCATGTGACAATCATAGAAAGACATAAAAATTCGTGCCATGACCACGAGTCACGACGCGTTCTTAACATTAATTGGTTTACCGTAATTCGACGGACAGACTTTATTATTTGAAACAATTTTAGGTTCATAATTATAATTATCGATTCGGGTCGGTGGTTTACACTTTACAGTAAATCTATGAGCGGCCGTACACGGGCGCGAGCAGTAAACGGCTGAGCGACGTACACGGACTGCTCGAGCTGTCGCTACAAACTGCGCAGTTGACGGCTTGAATCGGTCGCGATTGCTCGAGCAGTTCGTGTACGGCAGTGAAAGAATGTCCATAGTTCACCGCGCGGTCGCGGCTTCAAGCCGTCGGTCTCAACTGCTTGAAGCGGTCCGTGTATAGCCGCCCTAACATCCTCTCTAATCAACTTTTACAGTAATAACTAATCAACTAAAATTATGTATTAGGATTTTTTTAATATGGTAATTTAAATTTGTTTCCAGTAATAACAATAATTTTAATTTGCTTTTACATAAAATAATGCAAACATTTAAATTTAACATACTTAACACACACAAGGTCAAACATTAAAAACCACAAGAATCACTACTAAATGCTTTATAAACATAGGAATGCTACTTATATCATAAAGAATGCATAAAAATTATCTATAACTATAAAATGCGGTAAAAGCTGCTAAAATTAGTACTTTAAAATATCGGAATTTTTTAACATCAACTAGAAAAACGAGTAAAGAGTAAAAATGTGCGCTCCTTCTTAAAACATACTTAAGTGCGTAAATTAAATTAATTCTTTATTTGATTTACTAGCTTTATTCAATTAAAATAGAGTTGAAAATGCCATATTAGTGAGACGAAAAGAGACAGGAAAATGTGCGAGGGACAGAGCACACTATTTTTCGAAGTTACGTCTATTTTAATTATGTTTTGTTCAGTTTCATATTGTTGGTTGAATTGACCAATAATTTCTATAAATATCATAAATATCAAAGTAACTTTAAATTTGTTGTTTCAAAATATTTTTCTTATGAGTTCACACATATACATGAGTACTGAGTATGCATATACATTTTTATTTATAATATTGATTGATAGAAATTAGAGTAGAAACATTGAGATATACATATGGAGACGACACCGCCTACATCACTTATGTTCCGCTCAACATAAGCCATATGCACGCTCAATTTTTATTTGTTTTAAAGTGAAACGCATCAAATATGCCTTCGTGTGTGTTACGATTTTGCACAAATAATACGAAAAAGTGACTAACATAACTTTTCATCGGTAAGTACCTAACTAGATAAAAAAAATGTGTGCGTGTACTAGAGTACACACGTAAGAAGTGAAAC
>CAJQZN010036937.1:0-28417 GCA_907164685.1 Colias eurytheme | reverse complement strand
GCTTCGCTCCTCGCTACCTATTTAAATATTTACACCAGCCGCTGCTGCAACTCGCTCGCTTCGCTCGCTCGGCTCGTGCGGTAGTTCAAAAATCAAAAGTTAACCTAAGATGCTCGTCGCTTCGCTCCTCGCTACCTATTTAAATATTTACACCGGCCGCTGCTGCAACTCGCTCGCTTCGCTCGCTCGGCTCGTTCGGTAGTTCAAAAGTTAACCTAAGATGCTCGTCGCTTCGCTCCTCGCTACCTATTTGAATATTTACGCCGGCCACTGCCGCGACTCGCTCGCTTCGCTCGCTCAGCTCGTGCGGTAGTTCAAAAGACCAAGGGAGACGCCAAAAAATTCGAGTTATATAGAGTTTTCAACTTATAAAGGATTTCGACTTTGATTGGACATAAAGAGTTTGAGGTTTATTCTTATAAATATTGAATTCACAAAATCATAATTGAACACCAATCAAGCAAACACGTGTTAACGTGAGTCATAGATTTATTATCGTATACTCCTAAAATGTTTTCTAAGAAACAATACTGTACTTACATTGTCGGCAAGTTCTTAAAGGCGGTAACTTATTTTTGTTCGAACAATAGAGGTAATAAATATAAATTCCTAATGTCGAAATCTCGAAACAGTCAGAAATTAATGACGCACATAGTATATACATATTATGACAGAGGTTAAGCTTAAATAACTTGAAAAATAAATAACATGATCTCGCCCACGTGTTGGTGTTTTAAAAAATTCAATCAAAAACTGAGGTTAACTTTAAATACAATTTTAGAAAAATAAATACCACAATCAACATTCAAGTATTAGAAAAAATTGATACCATAATTCCACCCACGTGTTAGTGTATTGAAAAATACAATCAAAAAGTGAGGTTAATCATAAATAACTTAGAAAAATAAATACCATTATTACACCTAAGTATTAGAAAAATAGATGTAATTACTTATTTACTTTTTTTAGAAATTCACTGGAATTAGAATTAAAACAAACCCTTTGATTTTGCTGATCACTTTAATATAACATGTATATAGTCACGAGTACGGCGTAACGCAAAAATGTCACGAGTACGGCGTAACGCAAAAATGTCACGCGCGCGGCGTAACGCAAAAATGTTACACAAAATTTTTGTCCACCCCCGATAAAGAAGTTTCACTTCAATAATTTTTAAAACTTAGTTAGAGCAAAAAAATGGCGCACAAATTTTGTTCGTGGTGTCTCCTCCATACGTAGTAATATTATCTCAATGAGTAGAAATAAGATTTTATGTGAAATAACACAGGATAATAAACATAAAATGAATATCATAAAAATATCAATAGAATATTCTAAATGAACACATTTCTAATAATTATACTTATGTCATTTATATCCACGCTTAGGTATATACATAATAATATTATATATATGAGTTGTTATATTGTAAGAAGTTGAATAAAAGTTTTCAATGGCCATAAAGCAAATTTTTTGAACGTCATCTTATTTTCATATCGAATGATTTTTTAAATAAATTTCGCAAAGCAATTTAACATGATATATTTACATTATAATACAATTCTTTATATGATTTGGCGATTTTAAAATAGTTTATACATTTAATATGATTACGATTTAATAAAAGAGAACTAACTATGTTTTATACAAATGTTGGCACAGGAGTGAAAGAGATAGAGCGATGCAATCAAGCCATTCTATCGTGTTAAAATCTTATTAGATTCTGATAACTGTTATTTACTATCTGATCTTCTATATAATAAAATATTGCTCAGTGTAAAACTCGAGAACGGCTCGACAAAATCGACAATTTTTTTTAACGTTTTTATTAAGGCAGAACAACGTATGCCGGGACAGCTAGGTATTTATATAAAAGATTTGTAAAATCGTTCTATCTCTTTCTACTCGTCAAAAGGATGTTACATAGATTATTCTCCATTATATGCAATTAATTTTATTAATGAGAATTTAAATTCTCTAGCTATATGCTCCTTTTGAATAGCAATTTCAAATTAAATATTGCATGTTGCAACACTTTGACAATGTTTTTAAATTCATTATAATATATTTACAAACAATTCAATTACATATTTATCTAAACATTAATTAACATTTATCGATAATAATCTTAAAAAGTAAAAAAAAGTTGTATTTAAAATTTCAAAATAAAAAAGAATTAAGAAGCAGGTATCTAATAATAATATCTGTTTGGACTCAATCATTTTTATCTTACACTTAATTTTACTATAGAAACATATTGTAACAACGATTATATTGAATTGACCATTCAACTCTATTAAAAACTTTTAAATGCTAAAAATTGGAATTTAAATAAACTTCGAAAATCGAAATGCCATCTTAAAAAAATTATACTTAAAACTAAAATGCCTAAAAAACGAAGCAAATTGTCAACATGATTCCGATAGAAAAAATTGTATGATTTAAAAATTATCTAAAATAAATTAACTAATCATCTATTTTTGAGCATATTAGACACGACTAGCATAGTAAAGCTGCCAACGATGTATAAAGTGGCGGGAATTGACGCCAAAAGCCTGTAGCGTTCCTCTGAAAAAAAAAAAAATAAACGTCATTTAATTTTTTTTTTTTCACCATAGACTATAACAGTCTAAAAGTGGCAAGAAGTATTGTGTTGCCATAAGTGAAAATATCACGTACACACGGAAGAAAACCTTTCCAAATGTGAAATAAATATATATGATGAAGTTAATTATATAATATGACCGGTATTTAGCCATATTTGGTGCTTAATTGAGTTTTATATCCTTCTCTTTCTATCACTCAAGGATTTCTACAGTTAGAGTGAAAAGGGAGTATCTAATTAGATCTTGAATGCAAAAATAGAGTAGTTTTGAACTCCATTTTTATTCAAATATTCGATAAGTTTTTTAAATATGCTTTGTTAAATTTTATATTATTATAAGACATGCCTACTTTTCCCCGGCGTCCCTATTTTTAATTTTTAATCTAACATATTTCAATAAAAAATAATATTATTAATTTCTCATCTATCATTTGATGAAAAATGATCTACAAAAAATATGAATCTATATCTAAATGATAATAAATACAAATGAAAAATAAATTTTAAAATGGTTTTTAATATTTTTTTTCTAATAGCAACAAAAAATAACACCATTCCTTCCGACACCAAGCTTTAATTTTTTTTTATAGGAGGTTATAGTGCACACACAATTCACAAAATATAGATACAGTGGACTTCAAAGTAAAGAAAAAACGTCTAAAAAGGGTTAATACTTATCTTAATTTTGAGTTAGGATAATTTAGTTGCAAGTTGAAAATCTTGAGTTGAAATGTGTTTAATTAAAGATATTATTTAGTAAATTATATTATGTATTACTGTATAAATATCTAATAGATAAGGTTCTTTTTTAAATATTTTTTTTCGTAGCGGAGAATGTATATTTTTATTAATCTTTAAATTCGACTATGAATTTAATTAAAGATGTAGGTATATGAAGCATAGAATTAAAACTAAGACTACACGAACCGTAATATTTGGTTTTTTTATTTGCTAAGTTTATTATAGTGGCTTTTACTCATACTAAATTTTTCAAAACAATACATTGCAAGGCCATTGCAGTTTGAAAATTACTACAATGCTCCCGGTTTAAAATTGGTAGTTAATTTAAATATTGAGTATGACAGAAATCTCTGTGATATTTCTGTATTTCGATATATTCTTGTATTCCCTGAAGTAAATAACGATAAAGATTGTTAACTATAATACTGATGTATTTTTATGTACTAAGTGAAGTTTATTGCACATATTTATTATTGCAACAATAGAAAAATAGATTCAATTAATTTAACGAAAAGTTTATTATCTATTTAGAAAAGAAAAATAAATGATATTTATGGTTATTTGAAGGATACTAACAAGATCGTGCAGACTATACATAAAAGAAAAAACCTAATTGGCAAAATAATACTTTTATTTAACTCGAGTTAGTACCAGTCTTATATTATGGTTAAGTACTAGTTTACATTGACTAAAATTTCAATACTAAAAATAAATAAAAAGTAAAAACAAAAAAATAATACTAGCAACATTGTAGCGCATTAGCCTCGTGGAAATAAAAAAATCATCACGTCACTGACGTAGGTGACAGTTTGCTGACTATATTTTTAAAAATGGCGGGTAATCTGTCAAAATGCAGTCGACTTTTCAGTTTCAAGATCCCAGAGTCCATGTGCAATTCGCGTTTCGGTTCAACTATAATCGGATTATCGTCGCCATCGAAAATAATTTCTGGATCGTTTTCAATGATTTCTTCGATCGTAGTCCAGTCTGTTTGCAATTTTCTCTTATGTTGGCAGCACTGACAGCCGCCATAATCGCATTCCTTTTTGTTCATGAAATATTCTGCATCATCTAGTATCGTATGTTCGTCTTTAGGAGATTTTAGGGGGACGAAAATCGAGAACTTTCTGGCTGATTGTTGTATTATTTCGTCTATTTCCTCTGTGGACTTGTCTATGGTGTCTATGGAAGCTTTACGGCTGGAAGGCGGGGATATAGTGTCAACACTTTGAATGGTGCTATTTTTTCTTTTCTGACCTGTCATAGCGATGGACTTCTTTGTTGTCGCCCAGCCAAGCGAGCGTTGCACCGCCATTTTCCATTTCGTATACCGCGCGTCGCGATCTGTTAAAAAATATTTAAATGTTACAAAATAATATTAAAGATAATATTGCATTGTGACGATTTTTTATTAAAGCTAAATTATTCCACTTTTTACGTCTAATCGTTAGGTCTTAATCTTCAGGTCACAGAAAATTTAATGTTAGTATTAAGCTGCGAACGAATTAACAGCGAATCCAAGAATAATAGACCGGGAGATACTGACACAAAATTTCGAGTCATTTGTAACAAGGATGGCGGTTCTACAGGGGTCTTAGTACGCAATGACAAAAAGAAAAATGATGGTGTGAACGCTGGTACCGGTGGCTTAGTCGCGTGGGCGTTTGTCGAACTCGTCGGAAAAATAGCGAAAGTCAAACGATTTGTAACACAAAAATTTTAGAATTTACCGATAGCCCATAAAAAAGTAGTAGGCGGTAGTGTCATGCCATACTTTTCCGGTGTGACTTACAGCCCGCCATACCGATGCGAATGTGTTGATTTAAATAAAACAATCATTCAACCATTTGTACCAGGCTAACTTTTGCACAGGTAACTATCGTCGTGCAGCCATTTACGAAAATCGCCATGCCATACTTTTCGGACGATTCCAAATGGTCGCCATACCGCCGAAAATCTGCAAAAATTTTTATTTCGCCAAACTTTTTGTACCAGTATTGCATTTGGATTTTTGGAGAGTATTTGATAAAATGTGACCATTATTATATTTGCCATACTTCTAGTAGGGGGAAAAAGTGCTGTCATACTTGAAAACTTAATTTATTATTAATTTATATAAGTGAAGATTTCCAACACATAGATCTTTGAAATTTTGTATTTATATTTGTTGATCCTCAAACTTACAGGAAAAATAAGTGCCATACTGTTACAAATCGTTTGACTTTCGCTATTTTCCGACGAGTTCGACTAACGCCCACGCGACTAAGCCGCCGGTACCAGCGTTCACGCCATCGTTTTTCTTTTTGTCATTGCGTACTAAGACCCCTGTAGAACCGCCATCCTGTTACAAATGACTCGAAATTTTGTGTCAGTATCTCCCGGTCTATAACATTTTAAGATAATTTTTATACAGCCTAATGTACATAATTATAAGGGCCGATTTTTCAATGCTTGGATAAAATTTATCCGTCCAATAGTGTTACACGATAATATTAAAATGTCACGTAAACTGTCAAATACAGGCAATTAGAATGCATTTTTAAAATGTTACATAGTTTTATACATTATTCGACGAATAAGTTATCCAAGCATTGAAAAATCGGCCCTAAATAGAATAATTTTCGAGATCTATGTGTTTTTTTTAAACACAAACACGCCACATCTTAACAATACGTATGTATGTGTGTCATACGTATGTCTGTCTGTCTGTATACTCACCATCATCAGTAGTGGTCGGTAGGAAGGTATCCGTGGCAGTGCTGTGCCGTTTCCACTTGTCGCAGCTCCACACGCCGGCCGAGTGGCCCGCCATGATGGCCACGCCCAGAGCGGACATGTCCCACGTGTGGGCTCGCACTGGATACAAAATGGCCGATTATTTAGTTATTTTTCTTGATTTCTGAGAGACGTGCTTCTTTGTCGCTCGTTCCGCGCTCTCGCTCGCACTTCAAGTGGAACGCCTCAGAGTGAGGAAACGCCGCATGAGTCATGCTTTTTCGTGCGTGCAGCCGGCTATATCGAATTATAAGACGTTGTCACGTCAAAAACAGTTAGTTGCGTAAATCTATTAAATATGACTACTAGTCGTGTAAGATATTTTAATTTTCGTATTAATTTAAACTTTAGGGGAAAAAAGCAGTAAGTCAGTGCGTTAATCTACTAAATGTAATGTAATCACAAAGCGGTATTCGCGACAGTCGAACGGTTATGACGTCGTCGGCAAAAATTATAATATTACAAATAAAAAAGAGCGTGTGTGCCGAGCACACATGTCAGAAGTGAAACTTCTTTGCCAAGATTCAAAGATACGAAAATCGTTGCCTTACTACATGACGTAACAGTATAACGCGACGGGCCTAAAGAAGTTTTACTTCAAAAATTAAAATATGTGACTCTTTCAAAGCTAGCTAATTTATCACGTGTAGGCGTGTACTGGAAACATTATTTTTCGATAGATACTAGACTATTGCCATGTTAATATTTAATAATATACACGTGGCAATTTTTTTTAATTACAAAAATATTCATAATCACTTACATCAATTTCCATCAAGTAATTAAAAAATTGTTTAGTAATTCACCACGTGTTCACATTCATTGAATTAATATAATTTATTTTTGTATTTTCAATGCAATAAAGTATAATAAAAAAAAGACGGGTTGCTCTGGGGGAGTGCCGGCAGTAGTGAAAACTTGATTATTAACGTTGAGCATGTTTGATATTTTGGAATGGTATCCGTCTTACGCTTTTTCGATCAGGTCACGTGTCCTGACGCGAGTTTAAGATTTTATACCCATTACAGAAAAAGTGCTCAACGCCGCTAAAGAAGTTTTCACTTCAATAAATAAATAATAAAAATACTCACACACGGGTATACCGATCAGATCAGCTTGTAACTGCATCAGTAGATCGTTGGATGTCATCTTTCCATCCACACTTAATTTGGACAGCGGCATACCGCAGTCTTTGTTCATTGCTTCTAGAATATCCCTTAAAATATAAAAGAATTCATATAAAATTTACTGTTAAAAAGTATAGTAAAAAAACTAGCTGGCTCACGCTACTTCGCCTGCTCTTAAATTTTTTTTTGTTACTTTTGCAACATTTTTCCATAATTCTTAGCTCCTATTGGTCGTAGCATGTCTTATAGCCTAATTCGATAAATAGACTGTCTAAAAAAATTTATTTCCTAGGATAATAGTCCTTGTGCAATAAAAATAATAATAATCAAACGTGGTTTTTTTACAACAATTTACCAAATTTGAAAATATTCTAGTTTTCGTACTATCACTTACCTAGTCTGAAAGCACACAGCCTCCAAAGCGGCTCGGATGATGTGATTCTTCGTTGTGAAAGCCGTTAGACCGCATATAATTCTGTAATAATATAGGAACATTTTAGCAAAGAAAATCGTAGGAAAAAATAAGAAGGAAATATTTTTGCTAGAAATGTGTGGTCTTACCACAAAACAATTTAAACACAGTATTATAACTTTAAACCAGGGATCTGTCAATTTAATAGTTGTCTATGTGAAATACCACAAAACCAGATTAAACAGAATCCGCGCTTAAAGATAAACCCTGTCTAAAGTTTTTTGTGGTAAGACAGGTTGAATTTTCGCTGGGATTCTATGATTTCTGATAGAATTATAGGATTTTTGATAGAATTTTAGGTACAAATTCGGGTTTTTCGCGAGAATTTCGCCATTTTTCCCTTTTTAACCTACCCTCTAGCGTCTTTCCTCCAATACGGCGCGTATAATCCACTTAGAGCGGGCACAAAGTACACATCGCCGGTAGAAAACACCTGCCCCGCTATATGCTCTGTGTCCCGGGACACATCTTGTATGAGACGAAGGTTGTCCCGGAGGAACTTCATCGCACCCCCGGCTACGGCTATCGATCCTGGGAAGGAAAGAATTAATACATAAATGAATCGTATAAATGAATTAATTTATTTATATAAAAGATAGATGAATACCATGGGGCAAATTGTACAGAGGATCGCACGTAAAAGCGAATTAATTTTAAGGAATAAAATCATTACTAATTTCCAGGAGACACAAAGAGAAGCAAACATAGATGCGAATGATTTGTTACTTTAAAAAAATAATTTAATTTGCATGACAACAAAATAGTTCCTAAAAGAGAGAAATATAAAATAATTGCAGTTGTAGATAACATATTTTACCTATAAACTATAAACTTCGGGAGAAATAATGATTACTTTTTAATCAAAATTTAGATCAATGATTAAGGATGCCTGTGACCGAATTGACAATTGACATAATATAACCATCCACTGCAAAAAAAAATTATTTCATATTCCCTAAACATACCTTCCAAAGCATATACAGGCGGTGCATTCGGCCCCAGTCTATACGCGACCGTAGTCAGCAAACCATGGGTGGATTGCACCCGTATTGTAAAGCAGAAAACATCCACTTCTAAAAGTTCTTTTTATTTTAATTCCACATTAACATACCTTCCAAAGCATATACAGGCGGTGCATTCGGCCCCAGTCTATACGCGACCGTAGTCAGCAAACCATGGGTGGATTGCACCCGCCTAGTCCCCGTATTGTAAAGCAGAAAACAGCCACTTCTATATGTGTTTTTGGCTTGTCCAGCTTGAAGACAGTTTTGACCTACTAGCGCGGCTTGCTGGTTGCCTAGTACCTAGAAATTATAACTAAATAAATAAAAAAAGTTGTGTGGTTTTATGAAACCACGGTAAAAGTGAAACTTAGGCACAAAATTATCGTATTTGTACGATAATAATTATCGTACGGTTCGACCGTCACGCGACATGCGCTACACAGACCAAAAAGTTTGAGACGATGTAATAAAAGTTTCACTTTAATAAATATTATAGGACATTATTACACAAATCGACCTAGTCCCACAGTAAGCTCAATTAAGGCTTGTGTTGTGGGTACTAGGCGACGATAAATATAATATTTTTATAAAAACATATATAGATAACACCCAGACCCAAGAACAAATAATTGAGTTCATCACACAAATATTTGCCCTGACCGGGGATCGAACCCGGGACCGTCGGCTCAGTAGGCAGTTACTTTACCACTACGCCAACCGGGTCTATAACTATATGAAAACAGACGTAGTTATGAATATATGTAAACGGTAAAACGCGTGATTGTTCTAAATTAATAATAGCGCCATCTTTTGAATCGTATGGACCTAACAGATAATTTTACTGTCAAATAATTTGCAATAAAATAATATTGCGACTATAAACTGAGATGTAACCTATCCTATATTTTAAAGTTAGATCAAACTGCACTTACCCCAGATATCCTAATTCCGTCTAAAATTGAACCATCCTTAACGATTCCATATATTTCTGAGCTGCTTCTTATTTGTGGCAACGAATCTCTGTGTACGCCAAATAGTCTGCAAAATAGAAGGTTATTAATATATCGAAGAATTTAGAGAGTTGTAGTGTAGAGTGTGTGTAGTTATAATAATATTAATACAGAAAAATTAAGAAAATGTTAACAAGAAAATGAATAAAAGCCTATTTATTAAACTTACCTACACAACATCGGATCCCAGTTAAGTGTCTCCAAATTCATTAATAGTGTTCTTGACGCGTTTGTTACATCTGTTATATGAAGACCTCCGTGAGGACCGCCTGTTAAATTCTGAAATAAAATATCATCATCACATTGACGTTCAATAAACAAGTATATTCACAATCACGCTTAAATATTGTCCAAAGCTAAACTCTGCCTACGCGTGTTTTGAGCAGAGTTTTCTAATGATCGTATACAATAGACTTTGAACATTACTGACACAAAATAAGGTGTAAATTTGAATAAATGATTTAGACAAAGACATTTTTAACGACACTTAAGTATGAAATTAAATATAAATACATATATAAATTCTGCAATAAAATGCCAGAATAAATACATACCCAGATTATCCATGAATCGACTGTACCAAACAGCAACCGTTTATCCCTACTGGCCCGTCTAACAGCCTTTATATTATCCTTAAGCCAGCGCATTTTCAACGCACTAAAGTATGGGCTTATTGGCAGACCACTTATGTTCTTCAAATAGTTCTTATTACGGTCTGGCACTTTCGCCAGAATCGCGTCCACTGTGCTGTCTGTGCGTATGTCATGCCAGGCTGGAAAATATAGCTTTGATAAGTGAAAACAGTTTTATTGTATAAAAACTTATCTTATGAAACTTTACAGATATTATACAGAATACTTATAATGGAAAATGTATTGATAAGATTAGTGAAAACCGTTTTATTGCACCAAAAACATATGAAACTTTACAGTAAGTTTTATTGTATTGAAAACTTAACATGATAGTCAATATTTATTAGCAATTGGCAGATGTATTAGAAATTTCTTATAGGCAACCCATAAGAAAATATATCTAATACAAGAAAAACATATTTATACAAGGAAACACAGAAAAAAATACTTAACAAATTGTGAGGTGTGAAAAGTTATTCTAAAACAATAACATGATATAAATTGCAATACTGACTGAATAAATAGGATCTTAAGGGGCTTGAATTTATCACTATGGAGGCTCGACGTTTACCTAGTTTCCTAAAAAGGATAACACGATGTTCTTATTTATAGAATTCTCAATACGGGAATCGTAAAATATTGACCAGAAAAGCAAGTTTGTAATAAATTTGATGTTTAACCAGGTTTCACTGTATAATGTATATTTCCATTTTAATTATATTACGTTTTTAATATCCACCAAATATCAATAGACTGAAATAAAAAAGTTTGTGTTGAGCACGCGTATCAGAAGTGAAACTTCTTTGGCAAGATTCAAAGATACCAAAATCGTCGCCTTACTCCATGGCATGACGGTAAGTTTCATTTCAAAATAAAAACTACACGTTGTACTTGTAATGTACAAATTAAAACATATTTGTTATAATAATAAAACAATATTTTACCTATAGCAGGATGGAGAGGTTCACCAGTGAATTTGTCCCAAGCTATTGTGGTCTCCCTTTGATTTGTTATACCTAATGTAACTATGTCTTCTTTTGAATAACCTGCAAAAGGAAAACGCGTTAAAATCGCATCTAGATCTGCTTTATAGATAGAAAATATTTTTAAATTGGCTTGCTTGACCAATAATAAAAAAACGGACCGGTTTAATAAGCATAATAAATCAACCTTATAGGGTGATGATAAAGATCTGTATGAAAATGGAATATTGCAGATATATAACGTAAAGAGTATCCATAGGCCATAAAACAAGATTGCCTAAAAAATAAACAAATTGGGACAGTCTAAAGATCAAACATAATTAAACTTCGTGATTGAGAAGAAGTCAAACGAGAAAAGTTATATCTTTATCTATTTACACCCATAAAGGAAAGAGAAACTTTTAATGGAAATCATATTCCTTATCTAAAACTTGGAGGGCATCTTGTCCAAAAATTTACTTCTTAAGGATATAACTATAGAATCAGGAATTATTCCAATAATCCTGTCTTTGTATGATCTCTTTTATAATATTTGATAGAATTCTATTTATTTATCTACATAAAAAATTGGGCATATTGACGGTTTTAATAGGAGCAAATAATCTACAAAAAAATGTACTTTAAAACAATCTAAGGTCCTAATAGTCAGAAAATCAATCGATTTAAAAGTTATAGTTAAGTGAATAATATGCTATAGCCGTTGTTATTATTATTCCTGTATCTTTTTCTCTAGTTATCTAAAGCCATTTTTTCTAAAACACGAGATCTTGTCACAAATTCATACTCTGTAACATTAACGAGTTCATAACCCAAAGTATTTGTATACTATCAAACCTAGAATATATCCTATAGTCTTCATCCATTGCAGTATAATAATTCGTACCTGCTACCTAACTACATTACCCACTAGAAGAGTTTATATTACATTTAAACCAGGATAGCTTATTATTTGTACCCGAGTCTCAAAATTATTACTCTTACCTAATTCAGTCAGCTGATCTATAGCATTCTCAGCGCAGACCCGTATATGATGTATGATCTCCATAGGATCTTGTTCACACCAGCCCTCCTGGGGCTGTAATTCAGTTTTGTCGAGCTGGTGGGCCGCCAACTCTTCCGACCTTTCGGCTTCGTATATCTGGAAGCAAATGATATAATTACAAACAGGTTTTGATTTAATAGGACCACGTAAAGGTATCGTGGAGATCTCTATGGTACATTTATTACAACTAACGGAATATGACGAGATAATATGTCACAACTTAATGATTTATAGTGAAAAGCAAGCGCAGACTTTTCACTAAGAAGCCTTGTAAATTTTAAAATTCGTTTTCTTCTGTGTTGTAAAACATTCACTCAGCCAAATATATTGAACAAAGTGCTAATAAGAGGAATATAGCCTATAGCTTGAATTATAGGAGAAAAAAGCAATATGGACCGTCAATCTATTATGTATCGTTGTTGCATTTTAAGAAATGATGCAATATTCCCTTTATAATGCATACAAGATAAAGCAGGTTTGACACCCACTTATTTCTGGAGAATTATTACCACAATTTACAGTGCATATAAATGGCCTTGCAATTGCAGGATATTGTTTAATAAAAGATCACTGTTATTCTCTAGAATTTTAAAATTAATACCCTTATTTGCTTCACCTGTATGTTTGTATATAACCGACTCATTTAGACTCAATTTTGATTCTTATTCTAACAAAATATACATAACATGTTGTTATACATAACAGTGGTCAACAATGTAAAGAGACATTTTAATTTAATAACTCAGGTCCCGGAATCACAGACACAATAGAAAATCTATTATGTCGTGGACCGATCGGGCCGTTCGGTGCTCAAATGGATTAAAAAAATTGTGACAACGTCGTGTTTGTATTTTACTAGTGTCTGGGCATTTCTATAAGTAGTATTAGCTTTCCGCCCGCGGCTTCGCCCGCGTTTTTTTTGGGGGTAAATGACGAAATGTTTTGTAATATTTATATAATATTTACTTTTTATCGTATTACGCTGCATGTAACGCCTTTACTAGCGGATATCGGCAGTTATATTTGGAATATTATCTTTTATCCGTTTTATCAATACTTTTATCACCAATACTTATTGGAAAAATTCGGTAATATTCTTCGTAATAAGTAATAACATTCCTCTTTGTGCTAATCTTTTTCTTTGTAAGATTCAAATTTTTTGGACAAGTGGTCCTTCACTTGCGGCTATTTCACCCGGACTTGGAATATATGCATTATTGAAATAATTATACGCAAACTATATCCTACTAATATTATAAATGCGAAAGTTTGTGAGGATGTGTGTGTGTTTGTTACTCTTTCACGCAAATACTACTGAACCGATTACAATGAAATTTAGCACACATATAGAGGGTAACTTGGATTAACACATAGGATAAGTTTCATCCCGGAAATCCCACGGGGACGGAAACTATGCGGGTTTTTCTTTCAATGTAATTTATGTAGTAGATAACACTAGTTTAGCCGTGGAACTGTAAAAAAAGAGTCAGCATCTATGCTAGTATTTATATTTTATCGTATTTTCTTGTTGTTTCTATTTATTTTGTTAAATCAATGAAATATAGAGCTCAAATAACATTAACTAATCATTTTACATTATATACGCAAACATCGATAAGATATAATTTGAACAGTAGTTATGTTTGTTTATTTATACGTAATCCATTGAATCAAAGTATATCCTAGGACTTTGGAATGTGACACTTTCCAACAATTGGATTAACGATTACAATAACCTACTCATATAAAACCTTATATAACGTCTGTTTATTTTATATATGTACTAATATTATAAAGCTGAAGAGTTTGATTTTTTGTTTATTTAAACGCGCTAATCTCAGGAACTACTGGTCCGATTTGAAAAATTCGGTGTTAGATAGCCCATTTATCGAGGAAGGCTATAATATATCATCACGCTAAGACCAACAGGAGTGGAGCACTGCGGGTAAAACCGCAGGACAGAACTGGTTTTACATAAAATAATATTTGTTTTGTACGATAATAACATTTAATTAATAAAATACAATTGCCAGTAAATTCGCAGTTGTTGCAAATGTTCGCATTGCAAAAAAAAACACTTTTAACAAAATTCACTACATTTTTTACAAGAGCGCATCGTAAAAATCAAATTCACGACGATTAGGACGTAACCGCTATTTTGCTAATTTTAAACACGACTTATCCGAAGGTTACGCCATTATCGCATTGCTAAAAAATATTATATTCTGTGCAAGAAACTGTCGTTTTCGTACTTTGATCTATTGGGTAATGTTTATCATAATATTATGTAAAATGCTATGTTATAAAATCGTAGGATAAAAATCTATTGAGAAGTCATAAATATAAACATGAACAAGGTCAACATTTTTTGTGGTCACACTTTGGCAAAAAAAACAAAAACACAAATTGAAATACTTACTTATGTGCTTGCAAAAACGATAGTGTAGATATTATTAATGTAACTATAATAAATAAAAATAGTTGCATAAGTATATGTCGAAGCAGTTTAGACGATATGCACTGAACTTCAAATACGTATACTTAATTTAACTTAGATAAAAAAAAATAATTTAAACGCCAAAATGTTAATTTAAGCGTGATTATAAACCTACAGTATGAATATAACTAGCCAACTCTAGCACGTATATAGCCTATTCGTATAGGAGCTACCGACGTTGACAAGTGAGGATTTTAGTATAGTTGGTTCTTTGATATACTGTTCCTCTTGCTATTTCGGTTAGAGTCCGGGCTGTCTGGCTGGTCGCAGTGGTTGCGTTTAGTAGTGCGCATCTTATCTGTACAGGATAATTTCCTTAATTTTAAGTCATTTTTAACGCGTAATTTTTAATATTTTGCCTTTAGATAGATCCATCAGACATAGTTTTTTTATTGCAAGACGTTTTTTTCGTTGTTAAATAGGTGCCAGACGCAATTTTTTATTTCGTTTTTATAAAAAATTCAAATTATTTTAGAATGTCTGTAAATTTCATATTACTTATGTTCTTCAAACATAATATAATCTAAAATTAATTAGCCAGACGCTAATTCGATTGTTAAGTAATAAATAATGTGTATAAATAAAAAAAAGTAATGAAGCATGCAGCTCATCAGCTAGTGTATTTTAATTATGCGACAGGAAATAATTGCAAGAATACAATATTATTTACACTTGTTCTTATAAATAAAAGCTAAAATGAAAAAAAAAACATAAAAGTGAAAAATAAAATATTAAAGTTACCATACATTGAAAATAGAATAAAATCTATATCAATGAAGGTTAAACAATTACATTGTTAAATTTAAAAAGCCATCTTCATAATCATCATCATCTTCCCTCACACTGTCAGAATTATTTATATTATCGTCTAAGGAATTGTTATTGTTTTCCAATATTCCATCATCTGTAAACAACTAGAAAATTAGTTTCAATAATGATGTACACACATACACACACACAACACACACACACCACACCACACAAGACACACACACGTGAACACACACACAGTACACACTCGCATCTTTAAGTTTGTATTGAATTTAACTAAAGTAGTTAGCATGAATTTATATAGCTAGTATACTAGCGGTCCGCCCCGGCTTCGCCCGTGGTACCTACATTCTAATGTGATGTCGTAAATAACATTTTTTCCACATACAGTGCAAACGCAGGCTGAACCCTACGAGTTTTATCAAAATAATGTACTAACTATAATAGTACACATTGAAAAGGTCTACAGAAAAGTCCGTGATGGTATATGTCTATCTCTTATGGATAACCCACAATAACTTTTTTTGTCATTTACAAATAATAATGGCTAATTTTCGAAGCGATTTTAACCAATAGGTACAGCATTAATCCTTAACCAATTAAATACCTTGAATACATTGTTCATTTAATATAGATCTATATGGCCCTTTACACCGTATGATTTAAGTGAATATTTTCGAAGATATTACAGATTTAAAAATTGCGGGACGTAGCGTTTGCGGCGGTACCGGCCGGCCGCCCGGCTATTTATTTTATACCCGTGCGAAGCCGGAGCGGGCCGCTATGTTTTTATATTCAACGTTCACAGTTTTTCTGGAGTGTATTTAGTATCAGCATTGCACCCGTGCGAAGCCAGGGCAAGGCGGGTCGCTAGTTAGTTATAAAAAAAATTTTTTGTATAGAAGATTGTTGATGTACCCTAATAGTTTATTTTTTAGCCTAAGGAATAAAATGTACCAATGGAAGGTACTTGTTCCCACAACACAGGGAATCCTAGAGTAGGAACAATTCAATTTCTATGCATCGCATATTTTCGAAAAAAAAAAGTTATTTTTTATTGTTATTTAATTTTCGCGGCCGACCCTTTCTATCTCTCTTGCACTTTAAACTATCTCTCCATATACACAATCACCAAATTGTTATACTTACCTACTTTCACTACGTTTTTATTTGTACATATTTAATACTTAACAATCGAATTAGCGTCTGGCTAATTAATTTTAGATTATATTATGTTTGAAGAACATAATATGAATACAGACATTCTAAAATAATTTGAATTTTTTATAAAAACGAAATAAAAAAATGCGTCTGGCACCTATTTAACAACGAAAAAAACGTCTTACAATCAAAAAATTATGTCTGATGGATCTATCTAAAGGCAAAATATTAAAAATTACGCGTTAAAAAATGACTTAAAATTAAGTAAATTATCCTGTGCAGATAAGATGCGCACTAAAAAACGCAACCACTGCGACCAGCCAGGCAGCCCGGACTCTAACCGAAATAGCAAGAGGAACAGTATATCAAAAAACCAACTATACTAAAATGACTTTTTTTTTAACGTTAATAGCTCCCGTACCATATTTACTACAATTTACTTGAATTGTCGTGACCAACCGCATCTTAGCAGTTTACTGTCATTCTGTAATACCTTATTTGAAAATTTAGTTATCTCGAAGATATACTGTACCATATTACAGGTAGTGGGTATATAAGCGTAGGTACACGAAACGTAGCAAGTCCAATAAATGATTATTTATTTATTATTCAAATGTTTAGGAAAGAAAAACAATAGTGAACGTGGTCGAAGGAAATTACCATAGGAATGAAATGTTTATCTGCGATAAAAATTAGCCATAGTTTAGCCTCCTAACTAGGTACATACCTATCTTAAGGGTGCACTCACACACATCAGTCACCGTCAAGTCACCGATGACTGATCGGTGACGGTTTGTGTACGTATCCACAAACACCAGTCACCGTCATGTTGTCCGTCAGTCACGTCGCCGGTTTGACTGAATCATTGAACACATACATCAGGTTAGTCAGTGATTAGACGTGTGTCACGCTAGAGAACATGTAGCAATTATTGACGGTAGCACGACGCTGACTGAACTGAGACGTGACGGCACCAGGTGAGTGGGGATAAAAGTATGATACATGTATGGAAAGATTATTTGACGTGCCTGACCGGTGACGTCACTGATAGATTTCGTGCCGGTGACTGTCGAGTGGGAACAGAGTCATACTAGAACTATTGATACATATTTTTTTTTAATCCTGTCCGGTGACGTGCCGTGACGGTGACTGATGTGTGTGAGTGCACCCTAAATCACAAAAATCAAACCTTACGGTATGAATTTTGTCGTAATAATCGCTCCGTTGCGACATAAAAGAAGGACAAACATATTTATATACTACTAAATGCGAATTTATTATATTAGAGGATTTGTAGCGAGGAATGTGTTTGTAAAGAACAAATCATATCGTTTCTTTTAGCTTGAAGTTAGAGCCAGCGCGCACGAGCAACTTTGTCTCCGCAACTATTTTGTCTCTCCCACCTATGGGCTAGTATGAAAGTGCGCGCACGTAGCGACGCAACTCCCCATACAAATTGATGGGAGAGACAAAATAGTTGCGGAGACAAAGTTGCTCGTGCGCGCTAGCTCTAAGAAGCGTTTAGCGTTTGAAGCGATAAGTACTATTGGTTATTTACAAACACATTCCTCGCACATAATTGATGGGAAAGCACCCTAAGAATTAATAAATACTTACAACAAATCGCACAGTCTTTGTTCCATCGTCGATTGCCCCCACCAGCGATTTCCCCGCACCCTCGCGTACTGGCATATCGTCGCCTGTAACAAAAAACATAAGAAACATTATAATTACAATAATATAACTAATTATTTATTAATATAGTTAGAAAACTAAAAAACACGCTTAAACCCATGAAATTATTTTATTGTCACCGAATCTTGATAATGATAGTTTGAATTGAATGAAATCTATCCGTTTAAAGTGAATCAAAATCGAGTCTTTAGAGCAGTCGGTTGCAAACAAACCAAGTTCAGATCCACCCGTAAGCGTAACATTAAGTTACTATATTTTACACAGTTACAATTACAACAGCATAGTAAAAAAAACTCATCCTAATACGAAACTACGCATTCAAAAATGTTAGAAAAGAACCTTCGAGAAATGATACGAAAACCAAATTCAAAACAAATATTTGGCATGCGAAACGCGTAAACAGTTACCACTTTCGGTCAAAGAACTTGTAATTATCAAACTAAAGGCTCGATTAACATATTGAATTAATTGTCACTTATAATACCACAAGAGCTTCAAAATTATCGGGGATTTTCCGATAGGTTCGTTGCAAACAAATGAAGGAGTCAAGTTTTTCAGGTTAAAAAATAACGAGCGCGAAGCGCGAGTGATTTTTCCTGAAAAACTTGACGACTTGCCATTTTGATTTTCAACACTCCTGCGTTGTTCTAGTATATATATTTTATACAACTTTGTTCACAATTTTCTTGTAGTTTTCCATACATTATCAGAAGTCGGGTCAACATCATTGAAAGGCTTATCACTATCACGAGCTGTTACTGTGTTAATCTTAATCTTTTAATAAATTGTCTATTAAGAAATATTATGGCTTGACTTTGAATAGCAGATAAAAGTATTATGAAGATAATTGTATTACGAGATTGTGGCGATAATTTCCTTCAATTACCCGTTTAAGTACATGAATTCAATTGTTGGATATACCTGATTTATAATTAAAATATTTCTAGCTATATATATAGTAATGATTATAAGACTGGTCGAATTACGGGATACATTTTGTTTCAGTCTTATTATTATATTTATTGTTTTCCAGTTTTTATTGCAATAAATATTCTTGTATGGATGATAAACATTATAACGTTACAAAATAAACATATGAAGTACTAGCTTTCCGCCCGCGGCTTCGCCCGCGTTTTCAAAGAAAAACCCGTTCCCGTAGGATTTCCGGGATAAAACCTAACCTATGTCCTTTCTTGGGTATCAAAATATCTCTATACCAAATTTCATGCAAATTGGTTCAGTAGTTAAGGCGTGATTGAGTAACAGACAGACAGACAGAGTTACTTTCGCATTTATAATATTAGTATGCAGGATTCGTTTATAGACTGTAACCTGTAACAAATTCATTTGAAACACGCTTTACCTCTCAAAGAGATCAAAAGATTCATAATGCGAACGCAAGGGAAAATATCTTTCAAGGAAATATGAAAGGTAAGGAGCTTTTCTCTTACAAGATGTACCTAAATTGAGATAAAGAACTTTGTTGTGGAAACATGAATCTTTTTTGAAATCCAGTAAAGAGCTTCTGGCATTGTGCCATCTTTGATCTGTCAGATAAGTAACTGGGTTGGAAGTTCACGGTTACAATGGCCTTTGTTTCATATGGGCATCTTTAATTATTATTATACCACCTGCACCTTTGTAGCACATTTGTAGATTATTAAAAATGAAAGGAGATCTATAATTAACTGTCTAGTCTCGTTTTATTTTATCCATTGTTTTCTTTTCGGGTTTACAGCTAAGTATATTCTTGTATCGTGTTTCATCTCCCTACCCTTTCCTTGACTGGTCTCTCATTCAAATTAAAAATAACTTACATCAATAAGACTTTTTTAAGTAAGAAGTTTCTTACTCAGAATTAATGTCTTTTAAGTGTGTAAACTGCATATGCATTTTAATAATAAATATTCAAATGTCTACACTTTTGAATCGTATAAAATATAAATCTTTTACTCGAGACTATAGCACAATATTTCTGCTACTTGGACATTTATTCAATAGGTAATACAAGATGAATGCAAATAAAAGAAAATGCCATTATTCATAACCAATGCCGAAGGAAATATATTTTCCTGTTACACACCGAGGGTCTGCCCCCACACAATGCTAACAATAATTGATACTTATGTAATAACCTTCTGTTTTACTATTAATAATAGTATTTTTAATATGGTGTAATCCGTACAAAAAAGCAAATATTTTTAGTTAGTGAAAGTCGTCAATGTTAATTGTTAACTATCATACAAGTACAAGTGGCTTGCAATAATTACACAAATTATATCGCTAAATTACTGGTTAATTAAAATAAAATCATCTTTATTTGGTTCTCACAACATTAAAAGGTTACAAAACTCAATTATACTACACAAAGAGAGGATAACGTTGTGAGAAACTGGTGCCTGAAATAGACTAAATAGAAGTCTGAGGTACAGGTCACCAGCCCCCCTCGCGGATATCATACAAAGTAGGTTAATTAAAGTTTACGCACCTAAATAATGGATAAAAGTATACAAATTTTACCAGTAGACAATTTTACTGTAAAAGAAAGAAAAAAATAAATAATACTATATAATACAAGAAAGAATAACCGAATAGAAGAAATTAAATAATGAAGCATTGGATTAAAATTGTATTGCTTTAGATTAGTTTCCAAAATCGGGATAGATTATGATAGAAAAAGAAAATTACCTTCTAGTATCCATGCAAACTTATAAATCTTTGCTAATTTCAAGAACTACTGTATATAATTATGGTGAAGCAAAAGCATCCGGCTCGAAGGACCAATGAAATGCATTTTGTGTTTAGATATACCATTTATTTACGAAGGAAACTAATATAATCCATTTGAGGGCCGACGAAGCTGCCTGGATCCTTTTATAAAAAAACTAGCGGTCCGCCCCGGCTTCGCCCGAGGTACATATTTACGTTTTCTCTACATAAAAACCATCCTCGTACTTCAAGGAATATAATAAAAAAAGAATTATCGAAATCGGTTCAGCCGTTCTCGAGTTATGCGCTTACCAACACATTTTGCGATTCATTTTTATATTTAAAAAAAATATAATGAGAGGTTTATGTAAAGGTATGTGTGCGCAAAATATGTACGTAGAAAAGAGATAGTTAAGTCGTATACATATAGGTTTTGCCATTTGTAGGATCATTTTTTGATTATTGCTACACTAAGTTACTACAATTATTAAGCTATTGCATAGCTTCTATCGCGGGCCTTGAGCGCGGGGACCGAATCCAGAAATTCCGTAACGAAAAAACTTCACGCTCCCCACTGCGACGAGCACGGAGGTGTGGCTTGAAGGCATGCTATGCAATAGCTTTACCGCGGCAGTCCCCGAGTGCCACAGTCTTTTTTAAATAATATGGACTTAGATTATTTATAATATTTAAGTATATGAGTATATATACTCCCCAAGATTATGATCCAGGGTACCAATAAAACAATAATTTTATATGATAGCGATATCATATCATTCTGTTTTAGCTATGTCATTGGCTTATCCAGATGATAAGCAAAGATCTGATTACTTGAATGACGAATAATAATAGATTACAACAAATATTAATTTACAAAATTATGCAGATAGATAAATACTTTAAGATTACCTATCTTTGGGGTTGATTCGTATAGAATTTTATTATTATAAAACTGAAATTATACATGTATGTTGGGTACTTAGATTATTGGTAAAAATAGGACAAATATAATTAAGACTATGTTGAGATTTTGTAGCATTTTATATCTACACTAATTGTATGTCATATTTGTTTATACGCAAGAAAGAAATATAATTGAAAATAACCATTTCTCAGTAGTAATATATGAAAATGTGAAACCGCCTGATTTAATATGACACAGTAATTATAATTAAGCATCAAATTGCGTATTTCCTACTGAGAAGCGATTAATTTATCACTAATTGGGTGTCGTGGACTATGGAATGATGAAGATAGTGTTAATTACGTCTTCTTCGTTTAAGGAGTGATGTAATTAAATGTTTTTGTCATTTGTTACAGTTTAATTTGTCTCTACATTAAAATGTGTTCGTAGGTACTTCGTACGTATTTTAGCATGACCCTTCTGCGTATATTAGTTACTGTTATTTTTTTTTTTTTAAGATAACTATGTCGAATGTTACGTCACGATATATATGAATCTAAACCGCAGGTAGAGTTTTTGATCTTATAGAGAGGGAATAAGAAGTATATAATATGTACTTATATCTTTTAGTATTTTGTGTGTATGAATCCAATATTGTATATTGTTTCTTCGTGATACATGCAGACGTAATACATAATACTGTTAAGAAACTATTAGAACTGTGACCAAACATTTTGGCAGAGTTAAACTGTGTACCTAGTTCTCTATCTGGTCGTTTATAAAACTTTATTTTCAATATTATGTTTGGTCTAGACTTTGTATACATTTCGATCAGTATCAATACGAAAACCTAATCAATGTACCGATAAAATTCCTCTATAGATATAATGATAACATTTATTATATAACTGAATTAAAGAATATTATGTATCTACCTATCTACTTAGAATTTTGGTACAGCCGAACAATTTAAAAAAAATAAATGCGAAATTGATAATTTTTCATGTAGAAATGGTTAAACTAATATTTTTTAAATATAATAACCAATAGAAAGAAAGCAAGAACATTTAAAATATGGTATTAGAGTCAATTTACATTTTTATTAGAAACTGCTTTAATAGCTGTGTTTTACCTGAAAATAAAACACATATTAAATACTTACCTATATTTGAAGCTTACTTCATTGAGAAGGCACCTAGCTTTTTCCGCCTATTCTTCCCTCTCTTTCCGTTGTATGTATGCTATCTCTCTCGCACACCTCTCCACCAGGTGGCGGGGCGCACGATAATGCCGGGCGCTGGATGTTTTTCATTGAGTCGAAATCCACAACAGGTGGACGTTAAGTGTAAGCTTCAAATATAGGTAAGTATTTAATATGTGTTTTATTTTCAGGTAAAACACAGCTATTAAACACTTGACCGTAATTTGAAGCTTACTTCATTGAGACCTGCTTGTTACCCACCTGGTGTACAATATATGGACGCCAATGTGAATTTGAATACATAAGTAATTACTTATTTCTTTATTTGAAAGAGTAAGGTGTGCAGATAGTATACATACCAATAAATCACACAAATTTTTATATTATATAATATATTAACAATCCCAGATGAAAAGTTAATCAAATAAGAACCAAAAAGTTAATCATAATGATTAAAAGTATTAGAACTTATGAGATTGGTTCAAGCGTACCTTAGTTAACCTTTTGGGCTTGAAAAGTTAAAGTTACTACAATTTTCACTATCTTTAGCGTAAATCTGCGAAAGTGCCAGTAACGACTTTCAATTACGCATTTAGATGTTACTTACAAAATGAAGCAACAGCTGATCCCGACGAGGCAAAAATACCTCAAACTCAAACCTTTATTTATTCAATTAGAACTCTGTAGAAGCACAATTGAATCATCTTAACATAGAATTACCACCTGTCTCAACTCACACAGTTTTAACCCAACCTGCTACAAGCGGACAAGAAGGGAACTTGGTCCTTACTTTTGAGGTCAGAAATAAATTTAAAAGGTCACCCCTTGAATAAGGCAATAAAATATCAAAACAGGTAAACGGTTTTAATTATAATACAGATTTTTAACATCCAACCAAACCGTGCGGTATCTATTAATGTTTAGAGCCAACGCCACCAATCATAATCTAAACATGGCTAGTACTTTCAGTACAATGCATGAATTATTTATTTAAAACTGATAGGTCATAAACTCTGTACTGGAAACAAATATACTGAACTTAAGAGACTAAAATGATAAGGAGCTTATCTGTGTCCCAAAACTGCAATTACTACAGCCAAGTACGTTACTTTTAATCAATTCGGTTTTAAGATATAATTATGATTTACATCAGAACTTATATACCGAAAGCCTCGGGACTACATAACGTGACTTATCTTCTTATTCTTATACTTATATAAAAATGAATCGCAAAATGTGTTGATAAGCGCATAACTCGAGAACGGCTGAACCGATTTCGATAATTCTTTTTATATTCCTTGAAGTACGAGGATGGTTTTAATGTAGAGAAAACGTAAGTACCACGAGCGAAGCCGGGGCGGACCGCTAGTTTATAATAATAGTGTTTGTGCACAACACTAGGCAGTCAACAGCTATATGAACGTCAGATACGAAAAGAGCCAAATTTATCCAGTCAGTAACAAAGGATTTTAACTATAGTTACTTTATTCTAATTCAACCAACTACTACTAGCTACTCCGTATGTCTTTTGGATAGACGGAGGCAAATAGGATTTTTATTCCAACTATATCATTTGATATTTTGAAAATGTACTCCACATTTTCATACCGTCAGAGTCATTTTGCAGATTATAGTGGTGCAGCACTGAACACTGTCTATTAGGTGGCTGATGCTGCTGACCGGGCCTTCAGTTCCGCTTTCCAGAATACCTTCACCCTTCTAGGTGTTACTACTACTGAAATAGCGGTACTCTATCGCGTCGTTCAGGTCTCTAACTGACTAGGATTTCTCATATTATCGTAACAACCCTCGCTCGTTCTAACGAGGATAAATTATCGCCAAGGAATTCTGCTGCAGGATAATGGCAAGAGAGATTATAAGCTTAACTATGCATTATTATGTTAAGGAATATGGTGGGTTTTGAATACTATCGTCGTCTGAAAGTATCTCCTTTCGATTAACTGCATTAAGGATGCAGATCTGATCCCATCTTTGTTCCGTAGGAATGCTACGACAGTCTAAACGTTACACTGAACAAAGAAAATTGCCCTGAATATAGTCGGTTGTTCCAACATCCGTAATATGGCTAGCCTAAGGTTAGTTATCCCTTGATTGTAACTGCTACCAATGGAGGCATTGCTCTTGTGTTGTCCACAGTTGTGCGAGTGCAAAAATAAAGAACTGAGCTCGTGGGGAGCTATGTCGAATGAATCTGTGTTAAGATTATGACAGTATAGGACAGTTAGCTGTGGATGCGAAGACAGGACATTACTTTATTCATCCGTAAACACGCGAGGCAGCCACGGACAGCGATATAGCAAGAACTAAACTAGCAAAGTTTAGTTCGCTTACCAGACTTTGTCATGTTTTAAATGCAGTATATCCTCTGAATAGCATTGCATTTATGACTATTGATAAACTTAATTCACCCGTAAATACGAGAAGCAGGCACGGATATCGATATAGCAAGAACTAAACCAGCAAAGTTTAGTTCGCTTACCAGACTTATATTTTAAAAGCCGTATAGCCTGTACATTTCATTTATTGCCCCCCCCCCCCCCGCAAAGCAAAGAAAGGAGAAGTCATTTGGCAGAGCTTTCTCGTTAAGGGTAGGGGTTCCAAGTAATATCTAATAATAAGAGGCTTTTGTTTGGAAAGATTGACTTTCCGTTATTTATCCTCTATCCTATGTAAGTGTAACTCAACAGTCAGTATTCTCAGCATTCGTTGAGTACTTAAACGTTTTACGTTAATAGTTGTATATAACTTTATTATACAATATAATAATCCTGGTGGGATGACAAAAAACTTGTCTAACAAACGATTATCCTAATCCCTCAGCGATTTATTGTTTGAGCCCCGAAGAAAAATCTCATGGGTGCAATAATGAGGTCAAATGGGTTGAAAAACGAGTCAAATAAATTGCCTACAAGACCGGGCACTAAAATAGGCCTATGAGAGGTCAACTATACGTAATCAATCGTCATTTGTTACATTCAATCGCTTTGCGATTAAAAAATCTCTTCCGATATTTGTATATGAAAATTGGTCGGCTAGTGCCATTTAATTACGATACCAAACATACCGTTGACACAAGGCTTGGTGACAATCCTCGAAACCACCGCCACAAATCATCTGCGAGATGATATTTGATCCGACTCGCCTTCCTTTGTTGTGATTAGGCTTTGCATTGGTAAATACAATTTGTTCAATTCCAATTTCCATAATTGGTAAACCAATGGTGGTTTCCTGATTCCTGAAGCGTAAACTTTTAGGATACGAAGTATCAATTTCATGCGCCCATTATTTGACGTATCTAACCTTTATTGTATTTATTAGGTCATTTACTATACTGCCCACTGTGAAGTAGATTTCAAAACCTTTTTCTACCTACCTTAGAAGAGTGAAGATCCGATACGGTCATATCCAAAACTTCTTTCGTGGGTCCTCGTTGACAAAAGCAAATATCTATGATCATTTTAATGATCAATCCTTTGTATATTTGCACCAATCGCCATTAAAGCCCCGCGAGGGCTGATATATATTTGCACCATTTCCCCGTGGGGACGGTTGTTATCAAAGCCCCGCGAAGGCTGATATATATTTGCACCATGTTTCCGTGAGGTACTGTTGTAATCAAAGCCCCGCGAGGGATGATATATATTTGCACCATTTCTCCATGAGGGACGGTTGTAATCAAAGCCCTGCGAGGGCTGATATATATTCGCACCATCTTTTCCGTGAGGGACGATTGTAATCAAAGCCCCGCGAGGGCCGATATATATTTGCACCATTTCCCTGCGAGCGACAGCTGCGCGAGGGATGTTTGTAACTAGAAATAAGTAGGGCCTGCCAAAAAATGCTTAAGAGACACCCTGCGAGGGTGAATTTGACCTGGCTAACCCCTGCGAGGAGTAGTGGCCACATTTATGTATTCTGCTTCGAGCAAGAATACACCTTAGTGCTAATATAAAAATAGCAGTAAATAATCATTTAAATAATATAGCAATTAACAAGGTCCTTTAACTTATTTTCCAATGTTAGCGACATTTAATAAATTCATAATTCAAATCAATTCACTAAATTTTAAAATGAACTTCGATTCATATTTATTTTTGTTCATGCAATCGATGTAACATTTAGTTGCTTTATATCCGTTAACATTCCTTACGAATGCAACCATACCGTCGTAGGACGTTATATTTAATTGCACAAAATAATCTCCACTCACCCGCAATTTTTTACTTTTTGTCAAGGTGTACAAGTTTATAATATTATTCTAAAACGTTAGAAGTGAATTGTAAATCCTTTGAAATAAATGTATCTAAATCTAATTTATATTAAGATATCTCGATAATTATTATACGATAACCCTTTCGGCACAAGTTCAGTAAACCAAAGAATTTAATTGTAAAATTTTTGGTACTTACTCGTTTTAACAAAAAAGTTGCATCATTTGAACATAGGAAACGTAATTTTCAATCAAATTAGCCGTGTGTAATATGTCCATTTTCACATAAAAACGGATCAGAATAATACTCATAAAAGGACACGTATAGACTACGGATAGTTTTGAATGTGTGGAACATTCATGGTACGTATCTACTATACATGAGCGAATTCCATCATTATTCAGTTGAGCGGTAACTCCCGTACGATTTATAAAATAATATCACAACGTGTTCTGACATGTCGTGACTTCTTGGAGCTGACTCATCTCGTTCGATAATTTTTAGTAATAAACTATGATAGGAATTCCGAACCGTTCCTAGCGATAACGACAATGTAATAAAGTCCACGTGTTTTCCACGAAAAATTCACTTGTAACATTGTAATAAAAACACATTATTAAAAATGAAATAAAATATTAAAAATATCTATATACAAGAGAGGGTATTTGATATATCTAGTAATATCAAATAATCACAAAAGTAATATTAACGATTCGAGTAAAGCCGAACGGTAACACCGTTAAAATAGCTTTACTCACAGTATTAAAAATTCAAATATTAATTAGTACATATTGCATAATGAAATATTTCAAAAGAAAAGTTACTATTTCAAGTAAAATGTAACGGTTGTATCGTT
>CAJQZN010036936.1:2556-30229 GCA_907164685.1 Colias eurytheme | reverse complement strand
AATGTACAGTTTTGACTTTCCTACGATTTTATTATATGTATAGATTAATTGTACTTTGTTGAATAAAGAGATACTCTAAAAAGAAAAAAAACTAGACTAGGTACATACATCACTCATATAGAAAACTAACTAGATACTGGTGCAATTTATTTTTATAAGATTAAATACTTTTTGATACGAATAATAAATATAATTCCTATACCTAGAGCTAGTTTTCTATGCTTTGCTTACGGTAAATATGATGTAGATTACGCTGAAACAAAATCGATTTGATACAAGAATTGATTGGTTATGTTACGTCTATAATTCATTTATTTTATGTGTGGTGTAGATACGCTTTTATTTTAGAAATAATATGTTATGGTTCTAGATGTATGTGTTGAGAAAAAATAAATATGTTGATAGGCTTATTACTTCATTAGAAAACTTCAATCAACGCGCATAAGCTTGTAATTCAATTCATCAAAAAGCTAAATTATCAATAACCTCAAGCAAAACCGCGTATAAAAACTAGCCAAACAAAAAAAGCGTGTGTGCCAAGCACACGTGGCTTACCTTTTTGGCTAGATTCAAAGATACCAAAATCGTCGCCTTACTTCATGACGTGACGGTATTGCCATGGCGCGACATTGAAATTTTACTCTCAACGCACCAAAAGAAGTTTCACTTCAAAAACATGTGACAATATAATTTTATAAAACGTGTCACGGTGTACGTATATAATTACGTCACAAACACTTTCGCCAGACAAAATGAAAAGTGACCGATTTTACTTACCCGTAACATTAGCCGGCATGACAATTGCCCATGCTTCTATTGTCTTGCGACGGTGAAAGTTATAATTGTTACATTATTGTCAATGTGGAAATGTCTAGAACTTTCTTAAAGGTTATACGAAGGTGGTGGTCCAAGCAAATTTGGGGTTGTGAAGTATGAAGGATTTGTTAAAAAGAAAATACATTTTCTTTAAAATGACGTGAATTTTATTAGAAAACATATAACGGTAACTTATATTATCAAAATGGCTATACAAAAAATATGTTATGACGATTCAAAAGTGCTTTTAGAAGAAGTCTTATTGAATAAATAAATGTTTGAGTTTACGCTTTCCAATTTTTTATCCTGGGTCTCATTTAAATTTCTATAATTAAACGAATCAACCACAGGTTGAAAATTCGTCAATACATAATCTTTCTTATCTCAACTTCTAAGTTATTAATATCACATGTTAAAGCAAGTTAAAGCTTACATCTGTCAAGGTGACAGACATTATATCTGTCAAACTTGAATCGAATTGTGGTTTAGGCAAAACATATTGTGCGACTTTAAGTCACGACATACGACTAACAGATAGGTGTTTATTTTGCCATGTAAAATGTTATCGAAGCAATATTTTCCTGCATTGAGTGGAGAAATAATACATGTACACGCTTTTGAATGTATCAACGAAGTTAAATAATTTGCTTCATGTGGAGCTTATCTTCAATAAATCGATTTTTTATAGTTTCACATATTATTAACGCTTTAAAATTAACAAATGTCTTCACGTTTCTTATATCAATAAAGAAGAAAAATACACATATGCTTATTACATTCTTCTTCGATGAATTACGATGTCCACAGTCTTAAGTCGCAAGTTGCGTGTCGCAAGTCGCTAGTCGCAAGTCGCAAGTGGCACCATAAACAACCTCATTAAATAACAAATACCGAGCCAATGACCGAGGTGTGGTTTGAATTAATTGATTTTTTGTATGAATACTTCTAGTGAACGGCTGAACAAGATCTGATAAACTAGATTATAATTTGTCCTAATATTGAGGCATGTCAGTTTGTTTTTTGTGTCTTGTAAGAAGGCTTTTTTTCTTGTATTGTAATGACGTCTTCTTTTAAGTATATTGTAATAAAATTCAATGACAAAGGGTCGTTTACCATTACCACCGCTAAAAATCTAAATGACTAGCTTAAAAGTTAAAAAACTATAACATTTGCCATTCAGAATATTATAT
This sequence comes from Colias eurytheme, assembly GCA_907164685.1. Lineage (NCBI taxonomy): Eukaryota > Metazoa > Arthropoda > Insecta > Lepidoptera > Pieridae > Colias > Colias eurytheme. Next base: position 28,223 of record CAJQZN010036936.1, on the reverse strand, counting down.
TATATTTATTAAATTTTAGACGTTTTTGAATTTAAATAATATGAATGTATATAGATTTAAGATAAGATAATATATATGAATATCATTCTATTCCTTGATCTTCACTGTAGTATTTCTAAGTTTTTGAATCTGCAGAGGTAACTGATTAAGTTAATTAAATAAGTAAAGTTCTAGTACGTGTATTAGGTCACAGATTTATTAACTTTGTTGGGAAAATCAAAATCATGTCCAAAAGTGTACCGTGAGAACAGCTGTACCAAAAGTGATGTAACGGACAATTATATAGTTGTAAAATAAAACGGTTACTTACCCAAACGTTTATGTAATGTTGACCTATCAACGGTACTAAGTTATAAGTTTGAGTTGTAGTCTGAGAGTTTGTGAAAAGAATGTTCTATGTGAATTACTTTTGTATGGAACTTTCTGTAGTCGATATTCAAACAATGTAATCCTAATAGACAATGGCTATAACTTAGGAAATATAGAAATGCAGAAATAGGTTGGTAAGTATATTTATAAGTACCACTAAATCCGTTAGTATGGACTTTGTTTGTTATGTATTACGGAATATTAAACAATCATGACGATCGCGATGGTGAAAAACCTGTGTGAAAAACGAAAGTCGTAATTTTTAAAGATTGATAGGAAACGATGTATTATCTAGGTATCTATATTATATTTAATTAATAGAAATAAGAAATGTAGTAATATTATTAATTTTACGATATTTGAATACACATACACCACATATATTTGAAAAATATCTACCTTATATTTTTTTATTATTCCATATTCTTAGCATAGTAAAACGCGGTAAAACATCTTTCTTTGCATAGCTCTTAAGCCACAGCACTTAGTCACGCTAAATCCATCTCTATTATCATTCACGCAGAACGCAAAATGGAGTACGTCTGTCCACATAATTATCTGCCTCATATCAAATTGGTTCCGTATTTATACCGCTCTATTATGGGTATGGATAGCAAAAAAAATATTTTTATTTTTTGCAACATTATAAGATAAAAATGAAGAATAAAATAATAATAACATAAAGCATATTTTATTTAACATAGTTATTACTTATTACTTATTACATGCCCTGTTTAATTTAAAAAAATTAAAAAAAACTAGCTTTCCGCCCGCGGCTTCGCCCGCTTTGTCTAAAATCTAATAAATTATATACTAACACGTTCCTCTTGAATCATTCTATCTATTACAAAAACCGCATCAAAATCTGTTGCGTAGTTTTAAAGATTTAAGCATACATAGGGACATAGGGACAGAAAACTAGGGACTTTCCTTTGTTTTATACTATGTAGTGAAGATAAAGACATATTTGTTTTCATTGCTTATCAATTACAATATTTCAGTACTAAGTGCCAATATAAATAAGTAGTATACTAATATTATAATTTATAACATAGTAAAGTAAGACGAAAGCTCATCATTACATTTATCTCTTGACGGAATATCTAAAGGGTCAGACTCAGAAATGTATGTAGAACGCACGTGTATTGCACTCAAATGCACTGCAGTAAATCTCATTATTTACATAATACTTGTTAGTATTGTTGGTGTTTTAGCACATTTCACGATATCGTGCCGATAAATAGTCCTCACGACCCTAACGGAAGGGCCACGATCCGTTATCGAAAGATAACCTTGGGATCGTGTTATAATCAGCTTCCGAACGTTGTATTAGCTCAAGATCTGTTTTGGAGTAATATATTGCTATGTGTGGTTTACATTGCGGAGTTGGTAGGAATTTGGATTCGCGAAACAGGTTGTGAGAGCGCAATGTATATCGAAATTTTAGAGAATTAATTTATGTCATATAATTAATCCTAAAATAAAATAAAAATAGCGTGTGTGCCGAAAACACGTGTCAGAAGTGAAACTTCTTTAGGAAGATTCAAAGATAGCAAAATCATCGCCTTACTCCATGACGTGACGGTATTGCCATGACGCAACCTAGAATATACTCTATAAAAAAGTTTCACTTCAAAAATTATGTTGTGTTTAAAATTTAAAAAGACTGTCTTCTAAATAGAGGATATAAATGTGAGAATAAAAAATTAAAAGAAAATGTTTTTGCTGACCGTACTATGATTAAAGTTCAATAAAACTGTAAACTGTGTGGTTTAATGAGATGATGTGACGCAATTTTTTCTGCTTTCCGTACCTACTGATTGATTAGTCGTTAATTTTAGTAAGTTTAACGGTATTTTTATGAGTTTATTGAATGATGAATCTATTTATTAGAGTTTATGACACTATTATAATTTATTGAGATACTAAAACTTAGTAAAACGTTGTACATATTAAGTTTTCATATTGTGCAATAACATACTGATAATATAATCTCTTTTTGTTAGTTATTCACATCAAAAACCATCAAACTACTGTTTCAATTGGTCCACAATTCATTTAGCAGTTTACAATTTCCCATACTTAGACAAAAATTAAAATATGCAACATCTGTTGTAAAATTAGTCACCTCAACTAATTTTACCTCACTACCGAACGAAACCTGGAGCTCTAACTATAATATACTTTTTATAGTTTCATAACAAACACTACATCTATTCGTCTCTAAATCACATGCTAAGCTTTTAAGCCCCAAGTTCACTTAACCACTATTTATAAGCTACACATGTATTTAAGCCCTGTTTACTTTAGCTGCCTATGTGGTTAGGCCCCTTTTACATTAGCTGGCTATGTGGTTAGGGCCCGTTTACATGCCACAGTAAGTTAAGGTATGTTTACATTGGTGTATGGTTACAAAAATTGTTTGATTGTGCGTGTTTCCGTCTTACGTACTGATTATTGACTATTTCTTACTATTTATCCTAGTATAGGGTAGGTTAATTTGGTGTTATTAAATATTCTTTCCTGTTTGTGTGTTTGTACTTTATACGTAAAGGTCTTACATATTCTCAAGAAAACCGGAATGCTATAAAGTCAAAAAGTTCGACGACATGTGACATCTGTCCAACAGCATTTGGCCAGCGTGGTGGATTAAATACTATAAAATGAAACTTACATAATTTGAAAATCACTTCTGAAGAATATCAACAAATGAGATGAATGTCTATCTCTTCTGATGAAAAAAGAGTGATTTTTTATTAAAAGAGTCTGATATTTCGTTTATTAGCATTCAAATGCTTTATAAATAAGAAAATTCGCGGGTTCGAATCCGGTTTCGTGATCGAGTTTTTTCTATATCTCAAAGGAAATCATCTCTTTTCGCCAATAGGGATACCTACTCCACCAATATATGTGAAAATTAAATATTACTTTTTAGTTCTAATATAAAAACTTTAACCTAATTTAAATATATGCTTAACTAAATAACATGGTAATCATCTGCAATTAGTGTAAAACTGATTTGTGTGAAATAAACCGGAATGACGGACGAAAGGTATAAAAAAGTCGGAAAAAAGTTTTTAAATTGACAGCGGAGTGACATTTTAATTAAGCGTCACTTTTTTTAGTCTTTCGTTACTCCGAGATTATCATCTCAGCTATTTTTTTTGTTGTTGTTAAAAGTTCCATGTTAACTGGTTTTTGAAAAAAAGCGGTAAAAATTTTAACTTCAAAATGGCCTTATAATCAGTATCTATCCGATGTATAATATTAGTATAGAAATACCATAACGTAAGAATACAAATAACAATTAGGTATATTATGCAATAATAATGCTTTTCGCCCGCGTAGTCTAAGGAAAACCCGCATAGTTCCCGTTACCGTAGGATTTTCGGGATAAAAACTATCCTGTGTTAATCCAAGTTACCCTTTATCTGTGTGCCAAAATTCATGAAAATCTGTAAAACAGATTTTGCGTGATGGAGTAACAAATAAACATACAAACATCCGCATTTAAAATGTAATATTCAATAACTTACAATAGTCTCATTTAATAACATCAGTTAAATATTTACATATTTCATACAATCCCCTTAATATTATAAACTTCGATTTAGTCTCTTATTTCCTAAAACCACTAAATGTAAAAGGGTCATTATAACACATCAAAATATACGAAAAGGCGGCGTCTTTATCTTATTAAAAACAAGTTTATTTTAAACTAATAAACAGTTGCTCTTGAATGAGTCACTCGTTTTAAAGATGTTAATATTTTGGAGATTATAATGAAGATTTAGTTTTTTATTGTAAACGGATCTTTAGTAGTTTTTATTTGGAATAGTTTTTATATCGGGCTTTATAATAATGAATTTATTCATTAATTCTGTGTTTTCAGACAATACAATTAGATCCATTTTTTTATATTATAAATAAGTTATTATATTTTAAGGATAAATGCCGAAAATAAGTCACGAATGGCATAGATTCATAAAAACTTAAATTAAAAAACATTTTTTGTTAGTTGAACAACAATTTTTTACGTTCATTTATAAAACTTATTAATTCATCTATTTTTAAAAACATCGAATAAAGTTTTTCTTTAATTATTGCATAATATTTTCGCTATCAAAACCAATAATTATGAGTAAAAACGAACCAGTCCAAGTACATCATTAAGTATATCAAATTTAAAATTTAAAAAGTTCAAACATTTTTCATTCCCGATATCGATCGGTATGTGGAACTTAAAAAATCGGTCAAGTGTGAACCGGTCTCGCAATATTAAGGATTCCGTACAAATAAGCTAAAGATTAACTGCAAAAAAATGGTCACTTATCCTATTTATGCCCGTGTCAGCTGTTAACCTCGATTTTTAACAATTTTTTTTTATCAGCTACACCTGTATGTTGTATGTTTGTATGTAACCGACTCCTTTCGACTCGATTTTGACCCACTTTAACGGCTAGATTTAATTCGAACTTTGTATACTTCATCAGGGATTGGTGGCAATTTAAAAATTGATAATTTCATAAGTCAGCGGGTTTTATAGTTTTTTTTTTTAACTACATTAATTATTTGTAGTTACTAACTGGTAGGTTCATGAGATACAGCCTAATAACGGACGAACAACAGCGAAGTCTAAGTAATGGGGTCCTGTTTCAACGATTTCTCTACGGAACCCTAAAAAGCGACTAAAACCTGATTATAATTATCTGATACGAATATAATGGTCGTTTTGGTTATGACAGATCACGTGACTCGAGATCGTAGCATCAATCTTTATTAATGCTGCTTTTGTCACGCGTGTAATGTATAAGCGTATTAATTAAAATGAGGTTTTGTATCTACCTTTCTTTTGAGTGAATCTTTCTTTTTTAAACACAATGAATTGGAAAGAATTGTCTATCGGCATTTTCGGCGTCAAAAAAGAGAGTGATGTCTGAATGTTTATTGCGTTTGTTACCTCCAAACATTGGATATTGTTGATTCTTTTTTTAGTTGATTGCTCCTCCTTGTGTGTCCCATTTTTTATTTGGTCTTATGTATCACAATTTTCAGGCCTATTTTTTTATTCTTTTTATAAAACACAACGTATCGGAATTTAATTGAAGCCATCTTTCGCGGTATTTTTCTTACTTTTCAATGAACTAATGAATGATGAAAGAAATTCAAATTTCGAATTGGAACTTTTTTTAATCATCTATCATAATTTTGACAACCGGCCAGTTCTGTTCCCGATTCAAGTCCCGATTGTAAGCTTGACAAATGTAAAATTAAAATTCGAATCAGCGCGTTTCATTTTTTGCAAATCATAATTTTGACAAATGTAAACCCAAAGAATACTTCAATCTAAGCTTCAATCATTCTTATCTTTATGATTTTTCGTTTTTATTAATATGTTTTAAATTAAATAGCTTCACCTGTATGTTTATATGTAACCAAGTGCTTATTTTATTAAAATGTGTTTTTACTTTTTAAACTATATTCTATATTTTTAGCTATGAATTATACTATATTAATTAATTTTAATTCCAGTTTTTTTGACGTAAAAACTGGCATTGCCATGTAAATTGTTTCATTAGTCACAAAATTAATATTAATTTTATACGAAAAATAAAGCATTACTAAATTTGTTCACCCATTTGATTTACAGCCGTTGTTTGGTATTCTACAATATGGCGATCGCGCGTTGCCATGGTAACGTTCATATATCATGACCAACGTGATTTATCTTACTGTTTCACTTCCGCGAATGTGGAGTCAAATAATTATTTTGTTTAATATATATGTCGTGTTTAGATGTTTTAAGGATTTGTATACATTAGTGGCAAGATTTTGGGTTCGACTGTTATACGTAATTAAATATTCATTGTTAACTAGGTTTCCGCCCGCATAGTTCTCGTTCCCGTGGGATTACCGGGATTGCGTCATTTTCCCGGGATAAAAAGTAGCCTATGTCCTTTCTCGGGTATCAAAATATCTCTATACCAAATTTCATGCAAATTGGTTCAGTAGTTAAGGCGTGATTGAGTAACAGACAGACAGACAGAGTTACTTTCGCATTTATAATATTAGTATGGATTTTGAATATGGATCAAATTCGAAAAGAACTATCCACTAACAATAATTTGAGAAAATTTATGGTGAAACCCAACATTATACCTAATGTAAAAGGTAACCAGAACAGCATTCGATCTTCAAAAACGGCACACTTAACGCACACACGATTAGACGTCAAAGATGGCATGATTCGAATATCGTAAGCAAAAACAACTGGGTAAATAGTGGCTAATTAGCAACATTTCTCTCTACTTCTTTTACTTATAACATCACTAGCTTTCCGCCCGCGGCTTCGCCCGCGTATTCAAGGAAAAACCCGTTTCCGTAGGATTTCCAGGATAAAACCTATCCTATGTCCTTTCTCGGGTATCAAAATATCCCTATACCAAATTTCATGCAAATTGGTTCAGTAGTTAAGGCGTGATTGAGTAACAGACAGACAGACAGAGTTACTTTCGCATTTATAATATTAGTATGGATTGATGAATTTAGAAATCTACATATAATGTAGTGACTGATTAAAAAAAATGTGTGCTTGTACTAGTGTAGGTACACACGTAAGAAGTGAAACTTTGTTTATGGCCTTATTTAAAAAAAATAATTTACTATGTATATGCAACTTTACAGAAATACGTCGAATCACGCGTGGTAGGGATAAAAACAAGATGGCGCGTAACGGAAAAATGTCACTTGTAACGAAAAAATGTTACACTTCATTTTTTTCCAACCCCGAGTAAAGAAGTTTCACTTCAAAAAGTTTCAAGAGTAAAAATTGTTTTGTGTTTTAATTTGAACGTTATCAATAAATAGGTTTTGTAACTGCTGTAAGGGTATCCAAACACCGTGTTGATATCTATGATGGATTGAACTTCCTCATCCAATAATATTCGAGTAATGTAAACTGTATCTAGACTTAGATTATCATGTCGTTTCAACTAATGATATGCCTAGGCACTGACGATAGAACATTAGTAATTCTAGCTTGTTTTGACATTGGATTAATGATTTTCAATCTTGTATGCTATTAATCTGATAATTTTCTATTGCAATGAATTCAACGCAAACCGCTTTACAGATTGAGATAGGATTTTTTATTCTGCATTTTATGCAGAATACGAGCACATTTTGATAAATTTTGTCATTTTTTAAAGTCAAGAAAAGCAATTTATGGTGAATAGGTAAGTTGGCAGTTAAAATAAAAGAAACAGGAATAAAAAGAAGACCATAAAAAATATATTTTTTTAAGCAAAAAATATGTTGAAAATAAACGTGATTAAAATCCGTTAAATATTTATAACCAAATAAAAAACGGTTAAATTTCACAATCGAAGAATCCTAAAAGGTGAGTCACATGGCATAAGGAACTACAATAGATCCAGTAAGGCTACATTTTACGCATTCCCCGTGATATGGCCTGATAGCAATGCCCATGTCTAAATTTGCCGACATAACTTACCGACATAGCTTACCGACGCAACTTGCCGATACTAAATAATTACTTTGTGGATACCGTAAACTAGACTGATAGGTAGTTTAACAGTTAGGGATTTAGGACAAGCAAAATATTTGTATAGTAGGTTTGACCCTCTTTGTTATAAAGAAGATGAAAAAGAACATCATCTCATCATTTCTTTCAATTATTTCATTAGAGAAACATTGAAACATGACATATTAGAGAAACAATGAAACATAACATATTATGTGATATTATTATGTGTATGTGTTCGCGCGCGTGTGTGTGTGGGTGTGCCCCGTCAGAAATTAAATGTATTCAATATATTATGTACATACATAATAACAATACAAAGGGCCGATTTTTCAATGCTTGGATAAAACTTATTCGTCGAATAATGTATAAAACTACCATATTAAAAACGTATTCTAATTGCCCGTATTTTACAGTTTACGTGACATTTTAATATTATCGTGTAATACTTTATTGGACGGATAAGTTTTATCCAAGCATTGAAAAATCGGCCCTAAAAGAACAAAAACAAACTGTCCTATCAAAATAAATCCAGCTGTTCAAGTTCATCTTGATATTACAGATACCTACTTTAATTATACTCATATATACAGGGTGTCCCACTGTTGGTATGCTTAGCTCAAAGGAGGTTATAGTTTTGCATACGCTGAGTACGTAAAAAATACTTATAAAATTCTAGGCGCATTTTTTTTTCAAATAGATGAATTCTTAAAACTCTATGTTGTACACCTTATAACAAGCAACCCGCCCAACTTTGCCGATAGCACGTGAGCTATCGTTTAAGATTATGTTTTCATAGACAAAATGCGAATTAGAGAAGCGGTATATTATGCCGGCTGCGCGAAGCTAGAGAAGAAAACATGGATTTTCAGGAAAAATTTAGCAAAATATTTTTGACGTAATTTTGTTAAGTATTTTTTACGTGATCAGTGTATGCCCTTCACGCTTAGTATACCAAAAGTGGGACACCCTGTAGATTCTACATATATTCATTATTATTAAAAACAAGTTTTCGATGTATATAACCGTATTAAAATGAGGTGCTTTTAAAACCCTTTTAAAATGAACAGCATAAAACGTTTATAAACTTCCGTGATATTAAATTCGCGTAAATAAAGGATTAATATTGAAATACAACTTAAACAAAATAAGTTCAACTTTTCAAAAACTGGTTTTAATTAATTTAAATATTTCGGTAAAAATGATCATCGAAAATCAGAAAACATTATTTGTAATTTAGCTATATTAGTAGGTCTATGTATTATCTAATATACTTCTAGTAAATATTAATTGGGACGGTATAATCCCTACTTATAATATTATAAATGCGAAAGTAACTTTGTCTGTCTGTCTGTCTGTCTGTTACGCTTTCCCGCTTAAATCTCTCAACCGACTTTGATGAAATTTGGCACAGACAATCTTTAGACCCTGAGAAAGAACATAGGTCTGAGAAAGAACCTTCAAAACACCACGCGGGCGAAGCCGCGGCTGGAAAAATGTCACAAAAAATAGCAAATTACAAAGTTTGTTTTGCAACTTTTATTCATATTTAGTTACTAGGTTACCTATTAGTAATACACATTGGGAAATAATTTCCCTGCTTTGAAAAGCGCTTTAGTTGAGTTTCCATTCAATAAAAGAATAAGAATATCCAATATATTTTAAAGATTCCTAGGTTGTATAATAATCTATTTCTTAGTCCAGAAGTCACGTAGAAAAAAACTAATATTCCGCGCCCATAAAACGTAGTAACATACATGAATTTTAATTGAATAAATATTCATTCTTAACGGTCAAACAACGTTATTATCAATGCCAGACAGACAAACAGAAAAAATAATGTCCGTTATTTATATATTGCAGTCTTATATTGAATTAAGAAAAAAAGACAAAAAATAGAAAAAATAATAAAGATAATGTTCTAGTAGTGTTTATTTATATTTGAAGTTCAATATAATTAGGAAACAACAGGATATGAGTAATATCCTTTTGTAAGTAATATAAAAAAGAGTTAATTTTAAAATGTATCTAAATGTTAATAATATGTAGTTGTTATAGAATAAATCATGAAAGAACAAAACAACACAATATTTTTATTTATTTCTACAGACAGAACAAGGAAAAATCAGTTTTAACAGAATTCTTTGTTTGTCTCTCATTTTTGATATCATAAAACTTGTTTGTCCCAGCCCTATACAATACGAATTATATAGACACAACCCTAGAAAATAATAATTAAAATAAGCAAAAAGGCGAACGCAGTCGCGTGCTAAAGTTTTATCGATAAACATTGGGCAAGTTTCCAAGTGAAACTTAGTGAACTAACCAAGTTACTCTTTGAATAAGTATATCAGTATTATGTAAACTTTATTTGTACACAATGGACGATTCTTTACTAGTTGTAGAGCGCGGTGTCACTTCCGTATAAAAACATATCTTCGCAAACCTCATCATAATCCGTTTAGCAGTTTTAAAGATCAAAGCATACATAGGGACAGACAGACATATTGTTGAAAGCGACATTTGTCTATACAATGTAACGTGGCAGCCAATTCATTTTAATTAAGGGCCGATTTTTCAATCCATAGTTTAAACTTATCCGCCCAATAAAGTATTACACGATAATATTAAAATGTCACCCGTAAACTGTCAAATACGGCCAAAGAATACATTTTTGAAATGGTAGTTTAGTACGATATTCGACGAATAAGTATTAACCAAGGTATGAAAAATCAGCCCTTATTCGATTATTAGTTGGAGAAACAACTTCTAAACAATATTTTGTAAACTTCAAAATCGAAAGTTTTTCTTGGAAAAATCTTTAAACTTGACTATTTTGTCTGTATTTCTTTAATCTGTTTTGAAAATGCATCCTCTGTAGAATATATTTCCTGCAAAACTTATATTAATCTTTGATTAGATACTCATTAAACCTTAAACTTTTAATTATCATTTCATAATGAATTTAGCAACAAAATTCCTTATGTCAACTCATATTGCACACATGAAATTTTCACATCAATCACACGAATATAGCACATATAACGTACACAATACGTATTATAATCGCTTACAGTTTTACGCCCTAATTCCGCCTGTCCAGTTGATTTCATCTCAATTCCATCGTATTTGAGATCGATGATGAAAGTATGTAATTGAACTAGGTATAGAGTGCGGTTCTGTCTGTACGTTTGTATGAAAAATGTATCTATTTATATGCCCACAAAAACTTCGATCAAGAGGCGGAAGTCTCTTCAGGAAGATTATAATATTTTAGTCAATAAATTGTAATATTTTTTTATACATATTTGGTGCAATTTTCTTAAGTTTTCTTTTTAAAAGTTTTTTTTCAGCTAACAATAACAAACACTACGAAAACAAAATAAACGAAATTAAGTAGTTCTGTTCATGAGTGCAACTTGTGCAAAAAAAAATAATAATTCAGACATTCAACAAACATGTTTTCATCAACTCTTTGAGACATATTTTGACAAAAAGGACCAATATCCACTTTCAACAAAATTCATTCTAATCCGTACCGCGTTTGTGAAAACGACAAAAAGTTAACAGACATCAAATTTACCTTACCAATTTATAAAATTCGTGTAGATTACTCATAACAGTATAAAAGTAACTAATCGCCCGTACTAGTTATGTAGGCACAGAATAATAACAAGTAGCCCATAGTAATTAGGGATCACGTACCTACAATTATCCAACGGCTAAAGAACTGTCCTGAGATAAGCGCGTTCAAACAAACCAACTTTATATCATAAGATGGATGTTTAAAAACATTACCCCCCTTGTCATAGTCGGTTAATGAGACAGTCGTGAGCAACAAATCGGTAAGCATGCTATTACAGTGATAAGAGATCTTATCATATAATAATATTGTTTTCTCTAAGATGGAATTCGGCTTAGTCAGTTGTTACGAAATGTATGTGTGGATCAAGTTACAAGCAAGCCCGTTTTGACTATTTTTATTTATTTATCCACAAAATAGCGGTCCACCCAGGCTTAGCCCGTGGTACATGTTTTCGTTTACTACCCATAAGAACCATACTCGTACTTCAACGAATATTATAAAAAACGAATTAAAATACCGGCCCAATTGATAACCTCCTCCTTTTTTCTGAAGTCGGTTAATAAATGAGAAAATTTAAAGCTTTCATAATTATGTTGTTTACTATGGTAATTTTAAAGAAAACATTTTATAATTCATTTCAGTTTTAAAATAGTAGTTACCTACTTAGTTACCGTGCGTGGAGGAGAAAATACAGTAGTACAATTTATAATTAACCCGAATATAAATCACTTTTATTATGCTATAATTAAAGAAAAAGTTTATTATGATATGAAAAATGTTATCTTCACTTTAAAAAAAATTGTATTTCTTCTGTTACAATTTCTTTGCTATGTGTATTCTTAATTGATGCTTGGTCTTCAATCAACAAGTTTTTAATTTCGACAAAATTGTTTTTAACACGTTTTTATTAACTTAACATGTATATATCTGTATGCATCAGACTCCTTTAGATTATTTGGCCCACATTAAACGGACAGATTTAATTCAGCCTTTGTACATCTTGAATTCTTGACAATACAAAAATTTCATGAGTTTAAGCGTTTTCTTTTTGTTCAGTTTTCTGCTATATTGTAATGAGTTTAAGCATTTTTCTTATATTTTTTTGTTCAATTTTCTAATCGCTTCTGCTCTCATCTTACACCAAATCCAGCATCCGTGTCCAGTTCACCCTGACACGTGTTAACCTTGACTTCAGCTCTTCCTAGGTATCAATCAAACACTAAGTTATTCATATTGTACTAATTTATTCTATCTGCTCGAGATTTTAATTTGCATTCTTATGAATATTGGCATTCCTTTGTTGATGTGGCTCGACTGTTATGCTTCGCTTGTTTATTATGAACTAGCTAAAAGTCAAATAAATATTATGACGTAGATTGATAACGAAATTACGAAATCAGTTTTTGTCAAATTATAAGTACCCTAATTATTTAATACTTTAAAAACGCGAAACTTTTAGAAAATATGAATATAGCCGATACGATCTGTATATTTGTTTTGTACCAAATAAAATAAATAAAAAATGTTGTGTGGTTTTATGAAACCACGGTAAAAGTGTAACTTAGGCACAAAATTATCGTATTTGTACGATAATTATCGTATGGTTCGACCGTCACGCGACATGCGCTACACAGACCAAAAAGTTTGAGACGATGTAATAAAAGTTTCACTTTAAAAACAGGATACTTTTACCCGGGAGGCAGGAACTACACGAGTGACATAATACTTATATATAGGTTCGACATATTATTATTATGACATCTGCCCGCACTTGGCCAGCGTGGTGGATGATGGCCTGTATTCTCATAGGAGGCCCGTGTCCCATCAGTTGGAATAATGGTCTAAAATACTACATACTTTAACGCAAATGTTAGTCAATTATAGAAGGACAAACAGAGAAACGTTAATTATAATAAAATGTAGGTGACATTGGACTTAATCGTCCTTTGCGTATTAATTAGCTTCTGTTCGCTGTCCTGTAATTGATTCAATTTAAATATATTAAGAAAATGTCAGATATAATGGGGATGATATAGTTTTTATAGACTTATCAACATTTATATGGTCGAATATACGTAAAGTCTACTACGGTTATTCATTTCTAGTTCGTAGTCTTTATAGAATACATGCATATTATATGTATTTTAACCATTACAATGCCTGAAAGAATTTTAATGAAAGCCCCCGTACTATTATGTCTTAAAGCAGTATTGTTTCCAGTGTGAATAAATGTCAGAGCGCCATCACTTTCCCACACTGGCAATAATACTGCTAAAAGATGTCATGATCCCCGATATTTATTTGGCCTTCAATTTCCATCAGAATAAATTATTAAAATTCACCTATTACTTCAGTGATTAGACCTGTCACATATTATCACATACTGTAAGTCGTACCTTTTTATTACACGCTTTATATTAGCTTCACCTGTATGTTTGTAACCGACTTCTTTGGGCGCGATTTTGACCCACTTTAAACGGCCAGATTTCGTTCAAACTTTGTAGATTTATTTAGGACCGATGACAATACACTAATTTGATAAAATAAATAATAGTTAAAAAAAAATAAAAAACACGCGTTTTATAGAAAACCGAACTAAAAGCGTGTTTTTTAGTTTTTTTTAACTATTATTTTTATATATTGTACTTTTGTTCAGCAATTTAGTCTTATTTAAGGCACACCTACATTATAAACAGAGCGAAGGCATGCGCGTTCTTAGAATCGACACCCACGCCAATCTTGTCATTACAATAATTACTGTATCATGTATACGTCAAGGAAACATGCTAAAAATGCACCCTGTGTTACATGAGGTATTTATTTTAGACCCTTGAGGTTTATGATGAATATTTGCATCTGCTTGTAAAGCTTAAAAGTTAAAAGGTTGTACGCGGTAAAATAAAATAAAAAATATTTAGATAAAATTATTTCAATGTGAGTATAATAATAACATTTGGCTGGTGTCGTACAATATTAAAAAGCTGAAGAGTTTGTTTGTGTGTTTGTTTGTTTGAACGCGCTAATCTCAGGAACTACTGGTCTGATTTGAAAAATTATATCGGTGTTAGTTAACCCATTTATCGAGGAAGGCTATTGGCTATATATCACCACGCTAAGACCAACAGCCCACTATTACAGTTAAAAATATATAAAAAAATACACTGCAATATATAAAAAATCTCCCCTGTATGATATAAGGAATGTTTGCTGCAAATATGTAACGATTGCACCAATTATCACCTATTAACACAATATAATATATTGTGTTAATATAATGTATATTGACATCTTAATATGACACCATCACATACATACCTTTATTACCTACATACATAAAAATCACTTCTTTTATCCTCATTATTATTCAAGCGGCTTCCGAGGTGCGTGAACCATCGTATGACGTGTCAAAAATATCTAGTCATACAAAATATTTATAAATATTTAACATTTTCCAAGAACAACCCTTCACCCCTATTCCGTGTGCAATACGGTTCAAATTAGCGCGACAAATCCTTGCGTAAGTAAGAGTAACTGATTCCCCATCGGGGTCACACACGCACATTGTCAAGCTTAACATATCATAAACTATTCCAATTTCATTCTATTTTAAATCATATACAAATGCAATAGAGTTGATTTTACTGTGACGAGTTATAAGGGATATCATAAAATGCCTTCTTTGTAGGGAATTTCAAAGGAAAAGTGAATAAATGTCATACGATACGATTTTAATAACCCTAAAATGGCGTACGGTATAGATTATACCAGGAATTGATTGTACATTTAAATGACAACGATATTAAGTTTTTATGGAGAGGAATTTCATGATTCAGGAAATTCCTTAGTTGGGTTAAACGATTACTATAAAGTCGAGATTTGGATTGGATTTATGTTAAAATAATATTAAATTATTTATTTATTATAAAGAGAAAATACTTTTTGTTACTATATGTGTTACGATATACATATTTTTTGATGTTTATCGATGCTTAACTACAAAACTAATTAACAGACATTGTTGAAATTTTGTAGTTTTACGAAACTAGAAGTAATGCTTACTGAAGGAGGTTTAGAAAGTAAATAAAGAAAATATAGTCATCAATTTGACGTGTTAAGAAGTCAGTAGGTCGCGTTTTTTAATAAATTATGAATAAGTAGTAGGTACAAACTTTATGTTAACTTGTCGACTAATATTAACTTAATGATTTGGGGCGATGTTTTAAACATTAATATTAATGTAAAACTATTTTTTAAAAACATGATAGTTTGGTACCGGTTTTTTAGCAGTCTTGTTTTGTTTGCTGGCGCCACGTTCGTGTAGTAATTCTTGAATTTTAAATTGTAATTCTTAATAATGCAACATTTATTATTAATTATTATATTAATTTCTATTTTAAAACTTACTTTTTAAAAGAAATATGTTATATGAAACTTATTTTCGTAGTAATTATTTAGTAATCTGTACTCGAACTATACATAATTATATTGATAAAGAAGCCAATATAGCCAACAATATACAAAATACTAGATTTCCGCCCGCGGCTTCGCCCGCGTTTTCAAAGGAAAACCCGCATAGTTCCCGTTCCCATGGGATTTCCGGGATAAAACATATTCTATGTGTTAATCCAAGTTACCCTCTATATGTGTGCTAAATTTCATTGTAATCGGTTCAGTAGTTTTTACGTGAAAGAGTAACAAACATCCATACATCCATACATCCATACAAACTTTCGCCTTTATAATAAATAGTATTAAGATTATGTTTGATTTTGAAGTTTGAACTAATACAAGACAAGACGCACGTATTAGTATTATTTCACAATTCATTTCTTCAAACGCTCATCATGATGTCATTATTCGAAAAATCAATGCAATATTATTAAAATAAATTTCCTATGATGATTTTGAATCATTCGCTCAATATACAGTAGGTCAAATACAGGTTTTTTGAATAGAATGTTGACCTTAAATTACGAGTCTCTAAAGTGTCTAGCCAAAAACAAACATGTTTTAAATTGTTTGAAAAATAAACGAAGTAATAAAATGCTAATTATGGATCTTTTATTTACGAACGTAATGTGTAAACGAAACTTAATGATTCATCAAATAAATATATTTGTAATTTCAATGATACGCAGTTTTATCACGTTTTATAGTGTTTTATTTATGTACTCACACTTTTATACAAAACTATTTGTTTTGTTTGGTGAAGTCGTTGTTTACCTTTTAGAAAATAAACTTTCGAACAACTTTCGATTTTTTATTAACTGTGAAAAAAATCTACGTAGTTTGATTGGCATTATGAGCTTTTTTGTCACTGAGTATAAAATATATCCTTACATTTAATAGATAGAATAGATACGTTTACAGTACAACTTCAATTCCTACAAACACTACCTAAGAATATCTATAGAAACATTTATGAAATACTATCGCAAAGAAATAGACATGTACGAATACCTATAATCAACCAATCAAAGCCCGCTCAATCACAACTAACTTCATTCGAAACACTCAATAAGAAAACATTGAAAGAAATTGGAATAAAAACGACACTTGACTAATATGGGCCGTAACGACGTACGGCTGGGAAGGGTTAAAAGACTCCAGGCTAGTGATGTACGCGTGAAATGTATCGATAAAATTTATTATTTTAATTTTCTGCAAGTTTCTTACGTATGAAGATTTAAAAGTGTGTCGTACTTGATAGATATTTGATTAATTCGCTGCATAAGGAATAATAAATCGGTCAAGTAAGTCTTAGATTGTTTATTATGAGTTTTATGTACCATTTTGTAATATAATATTTTATATTATGTTCGATATTCGAAAACATAACGTGCGCATAAATGGCATATAGGTATTATTAAAATTTAAAAATTAATGCACGCTTGGAAAATATACCTTCAAATACTTTATAGGAAGTAAAATATTTTTACCCACAGATGCCACTTGAAATTTAAAGCGATTTTATAAATTATTAATGATGCGAATTTAATTAAAACTGGTTCTTATTTTGTAAATTAACATTATGGCAGGTGTAAATGTATCACATCTCATTAACAGCTTTGTAGGACAGAGCTTTAAATGGTGAATATTAATTGTACACGATTATTTAAAAAACAAAATATAATTATGATGTCTGCTTCACTATATAAATTGCATTCTTATCTAGAGATCTTTTCTAGTTGTATACCTATATATTTTATACCACACTAGTAAGAAGCTGGTTATAAAATATAAACCAGCATTATTTTGACAATTTCATCGATATAACCCCATCACTATATTTCTAAAGAATAAGTGTATGTGCAGTTGAAGTTCTGAGCAATAAAAATAAGCTTGCAACTTGTTAACATTCAAAACACGTCTTGGCATGATCTAGTGTCTGTATATTTTCTCAGGACGTTGCATCTCTTGAAAGGATTGCATTTCTTTATAACAACTATAATTTTCCTCGTCAATATTATATGATATATTATTTTTAGAATGCTATAACGCGACGTCATCAATCAACATTATTTATGCTTCCATTGTAACGTTTTGTTCTTTTTCAGGTTTCTTTGATTGTTTTGATTTATTTCTTGTATTTGATTTCACGCGATTAAGACTAAAGAATACATATTACGAACAGGTATATTTTATTAGCCAGATTAAAAAGCTTATTTGAAATTTTTACTTTTAAGTTGTAGGTGACAATTAAAATGGTAGAGAAGGTCGATTTTCATTATTTTTACTAGACATATGACTTCAGAATTCCTAATTTACCGAGACCATTTCCCTACCAAAAAAAAAAAAAGACGGGCTGCACTCTGGAAGTGCCGGCAGAAGTGAAAACTTGATTATTAACGTTCAGCATGTTTGATGTTTTGGAATGGTATCCGTCTTACGCATGGAATATAAGGGCTAAAAAAAATAAAAAAAAAACATCCACCTTACGCTTTTTCGATCAGGCCACGTGTCCTGACGCGAGTTTAAGATTTTATACCCAACGCCGCTAAAGAAGTTTTCACTTCAAAATTACGTAGGAGAAAATATATATAATTGAACACGGCATTAATTTAAAATTTGTCATAATCCATTACAAAGTATGCAAATTCTTTGTTCAGTGAAGTACCTAACCTTTTTCCTTATGCTTAGTGGTTTCTTATAGATTAATTAATGCATCTTCGTGGTTTTCTACTACACTAGTCATAAGGTAAACTATGACAACCTCGTTGCAGGATTTGCTACAAAATGAGCACAGTATGCATGTAACTTTTAATAATTAATGTCGGTATTTAGCTGGAACTGTGCATTATCTAATTAAGTTCTTCATCATTATTTTATTATGACACGTAAATGAATGCGGGTTTGTTTGCAATGTTTAAATGCACACGTGTTTAAGGTATAATATGTTTTAACCGACATTTTCACAAAGAGAATGCTGTATAATTAATAGTATTTTATGTAGTCTTTAATTTATTTAAATATAATTTGGAGCTTATCGCTTAATTTAATAAAGATACAGTTGTAGCTATATTTACACATATTTTACAACATGTAAAACACCTACTTTTTTAGAAAGTAAGTATCATACAATACTCGTACTTTTTTCTTCATGTTGTACGCATTATTAAACATCTAGGTCTATTAATTAAACAAAATAAGCGCCTTTATCTCCTTTTTAAATATATAATCTGCTACTTTCTACTAACACTAAAAAAATCTGCATTATCGTACAAAAACATGTACAAATTCACACACTCAACGTCTACACGATATTAATAGATTTATAAGAATTACACAACACTTTGCCTTGCCGTAAAAGATACACTTATTTATTAGATATACTTATTTTCGCACTAAGATATCAAAGTACTATGCTAAAAAATGGACATCACTAAATCTATCGATAAAACGGCAATTGCCGTACATCACTAGGGAATGTAGAGATTAACGCTAATGCGTTTCGACTTCGCCCAATAGACAGGATAAAGTGATGCTACAATGTAAGGATTATTTTTATACTGTACTTAAACCCCGGTTTTACTTGATATTTATGCTTATTAAATAATACTATAAATATTATCAACTATTTGTGCCCCGTGGTTTTACCCGCGGTGCTCCGCTCCTGTTGGTCTTGATAATATATAGACTATAGCCTTTCTCGATAAATGGGTTATCTAACATCGAAATAATTTTTCTAATCGGACCGTAGTTCCTGAAATTAGCGCGTTATATATGTATTAGTGTAGATTAGGTGCAGTCGTCTGCATGTTACATGTAATGTTATATTATGTATGTCATAGTCATCTGCCCCCCTAGACAAGTGGCTTTCTATTAGCGTAAAGTTCAATAGAAAGCCACTTGTCTAGGGGGGCTGGTTGTAGTCATTTTTTGTTTGATTGAATGACTAGGCCGATCAAATAGCAGAATCAGTCAGATAACGGTGACATGTTAATTGGTACGCGTACCTATAGTAAAGTTCATTTTTATCTAAACTTATATTATAGAATATCTGTGTAACTCTTCTTTTAAACTACCTAACTGATTTCACATTTCATATCCTTATACAGATTTTAATAAAAACAATAAAATAAAAATATTAAAAATCAAACATTAACCGAAGTCTCATCAAAATCGATCCAGCAATTCCCATATATCACGGACAATTTAACAACAAAGTGTATTACTAGGTTAAACATAAATAGAGCTTGACCATTGCATGTTTCAATAGATTGGTTTTTGTTCGATCATGTACCGAATATAATCGACTTAATTAAAAATAATTAAAATCACTTGTTATACGCAAATGCCATGAATATTGAATACATTTATTTTAGACGGGTTATGTTCGAGAATTAATTTGCATGCAATACGAATATTTTATTTTAAATTATGAGAATAAATATTTTTTTATTTTTCTATAAAAATAAATTTACAAATTTTGTATTTTTTCTAAACAATACTGCACTTAACACAAATTTACAATAATTAGTAAAATAACGAAAAACTTTTCTTGATAAAATACAGCAATCTTGTTCATTTACCTCCGCAATAGTTAGTCTCAAAATAACAGTTTTTTTATACATATAATGATATATCATTATTATCGATATATAGCTAGCATGACTACGCATGCATGGCCCAACGCATGCGACAAGCATGGCATATTAATATTATGATAGCAATTCTAGCTCCCATGATGTCATAGGAAATTCATTATGGTTCGTTCAACTTTGAGTTGATTGACTTTTAACGGGTTTAAAACGCGGTTAAAGAGGTTTATATCGGACCCTAAATTGGTCTAAAATTTTTTTTTAATTGGGAATAGAAGCAGCCGATACGATAAAAAATCCTCAAAGTTAAGTTTCATTTTGGCTTTGTCCGTCACATATTTTTCGTTGCTTTTTGAATAGAAAAGGGAAAACGTTAAAATAATAAGCGCAATCATTAATTATTTTCATATAAAAAATTCAACTGATATGACTGCTAATAAAATAATCGATTTTTACGTAAGTTTTGCAAATTCAATTCTTTTTCATTATATTAATGAAACCCGCATAAAAATTATCAGCATAAGAAACCCTTATATGTTTTTTTACTGGGATCTAATATACGATGAAGGTAAGTTACAATAATTATTTAACTGTACAGGCAAAGATGTAATTATTTAAGGTACAAACTAGTTGTGTGGTCTAATTCTAGGATTGCTTATTACGAAATTATACATACCTCGATGCAATAGTAATTAAATGTTCAATTGAATGGATACTTAAAATAGAAGATACAATATATAACATTAATTATAGCTTAACGCTATAAACTAGCTTTTTGCTCTTGCGTTTCTCGTGTGTACTTTACATTATGTATTTCGTTGAAATTAATTCTTCGTAGAAATTTCCATTGTGTCCTATTTTTCTTTTTCTTTTTGAAGTGATGGTTACACAATTTTAGATGCAACTTAGTTTGGCAAGTGTAATAAAAACGGTGAAAAATGCAATAAACTCAAACTCAAAAATTTATTTATTCAATTAGACTTCTGCTAGAAGTAGGTACTTTTGAATCGTCATTACATATTTTTAACATTTACCACTGATTCGTTAAAATTTCGATCGAATAAAAATTAAAAATTCAATATACGACTATATATTATGAAATATACCTTTTAAAATAGCAACAAATAAGCAGGAAAGCACGCGAATTAAACATCGTTTCAGTCCGAAAATTAATTAACGTAATAAATAAAAATAATAATTATTGTCTTGCACATACAAGTAATGGTTTTAGTAATAAATATCAACAAGTACAGGTTCAATGACGTCAATTAAATGTACTTAAATTTATATATTATAAAATTAAGAATAAGCTTTTTAACCGACTGCAAAAAAATAAATTACATAATGTTATGTCATAAAAATTTTAAAATGCTTTTATTTTCGATAGATAGTAATCAGAATAAAACAATTGCTAGTTTTGTCTGTTTGTTGGTATGAATAATTATAAACTCATGGTTTTTATGAGAAATAAATAGAACATAATCCTTGATAAGTGTACCTACAAAGTTTGAATTAAATCTGTCAGTATAAAGTGGGTCGAAAAAGTGAAGTGAAGTCCCATGTCCCCTAGTGGGGTAAGGGGCAGATGCATTATACATCTGTTTCACTGATCGATTTTCTTTAGGGACAAGTAGGTGATCAGCCTTCTGTGTCCTACAAGACCGAGACATTTTTTTTTTCTTCGTCTCCACCGGGAATCGAACCCAGGACCCCTTGGTGTTACGCTCACGCGTCAACCACTGCACCAAGGAGGCAGTCAAAAAGTGGGTCGAAATCGAGGCTAAAGGAGTCAGCTACGTTACAAAGATACAGGAGAAGTTAATAAAAGAGTATTAAAGCAGACAGAGTCGCGTGTCAGCACTACCCCTAAACAAACAGGTTAAGTGTGAGTTGTTAAGGTATACTCAACTCATTTGAGTAACACTCAAAGGCACAAAGGCTTCCTTACCACCACTTAGCGTATTTACGCGTCGGAAATTCATATGGAATTCATTTTTGGTTTATTTTGACTTCCTAGAGTTATAAGGTACTTACTGGATTTTAAAATTTCCTTAAAAAATATTATAAGTAGATAACTCAAACTGTTAAATTAGACTTCTAGAAGCACTTTTGAATCGTCATAAGAATTTTTTACATGTACCTACCACATTTATTACATACTAAGCGGTCGCCCGGATTTTAAAACCTTAAAAAATATTATAAGTAGACTAGCGGCCCGCCCCGGCTTCGCCCGTGATGAAAAATATATGAAAAATAGATGTTGGCCGATTCTCAGACTTACCCGATATGCACAGAAAATTTCATGAGAATCGGTCCACCCGTTTCGGAGGAGTATGCAGACTAACATTGTGACACGAGAATTTTATATATAAGATAAGTCAAACTGTTAAATTAGACTTCTTCTAGAAGCATTTTTGAATCGTCATAAGAATTTTTTACATGTACCACATTTTTTACATTTATTACATACTTAGCGGTCGCCCGTGGTACATATTTACGTTTTCTCTACATAAGAACCATCCTCGTACTTCAAGGAATATAATAAAAAAAGAATTATCGAAATCGGTCCACTCGTTCACACGTGATGACATGACAACGCGAAACGGGTTTCATTTTTATACGTGTATAGATTTAGGGAAAACTTTTGATATTTGCCCATTTTAATATTGATGTCATTATAATATGTATCTGAATCTTTAAACACAAATATATCTATACTAATATTATAAAGAGGAAAAGTTTGTAATTATGTATGTACCTATGTATGGTTTTCACGCATAAACCTCTCAACCGATTTTGATGAAATTTGGCATAGACAATCTTTTGACCCTGAGAAAGAACAAAGGCTACTTTTTATTGCTAAATATGTACCACGGGCGAAGCCGGGGCGGACCGCTAGTATTTCATACTATGAAAATAGGAATATTATCTCTTCTATAATATAAAAATGAATCGCAAAATGTGTTGGTAAGCGCATAACTCGAGAACAACTGAACCGATTTCGTTAATTCTTTTTTTATTACATTTCTTGAATTACGAGGATGGTTCTTACGGAGAGAAAACGTAAAAATGTACCACGGGCGAAGCCGGGGCGGACCGCTAGTCTTCTTATATATAAAAATGAATCGCAAAATGTGTTGGTAAGCGCATAACTCGAGAACGGCCGAACCGATTTCGATAATTCTTTTTTTATTATATTCCTTGAAGTACGAGGATGGTTTTTATGTAGAGAAAACGTAAATATGTAGGTACCACGGGCGAAGCCGGGGCGGACCGCTAGTCTTATATATAAAAATGAATCGCAAAATGTGTTGGTAAGCGCATAACTCGAGAACGGCTGAACCGATTTCGATAATTCTTTTTTTCTTATATTCCTTGAAGTACGAGGAAGGTTTTTTGTGTAGAGAAAACGTAAATATGTACCACGGGCGAAGCCGGGGCGGACCGCTAGTGTATAATATTATTCGCGCGTATAAACATTTCATTGATTTAAATTTTTCTTACACATAGATATTATAATAAAAATAAAGCCTGTTAAAAAGCTATATCTCTTTTACAACCTAATTTATAAGGATATGTGAAATATTCGATCTGTAGTTTAGAATTTCGATTCCATGTATGGAGGAACTTTCTGGAAGCAAAAGGCAATGTCAATGACCTCACGACTGACTGTACAATGTTATGTAGACTCACGTAAATTATAAAATTAATGAGAAAACAATATGTCGATTATCATGACCGACCGGTCAGCGGACGTCCGTTGGTAGGGCTGTCACTTGCTTGAAAATAAATATAAATTATATATTTTCGTATTAAAGATTTATTTCTTCAATTTGACTCTTATGATCGCATATGCAAAGGAATATTGAATGTCATTTATATATGTCTATATATAATATGTCTATTAAAATTATACCACAGTCCATGACATCGAATTTGGTTTTGCACTTGCGTTTGTACCAAATAAGTACATACGAACTGTGGCTTTAAATATGCAGCATTTAATATCTACTTGACTGTAATATACCTACTTCTTTCCTAAATCACCAGACACTTATCACACTTATTAGTTAGTAGGTACTAGCTTTCCGCCCGCGGCTTCGCCCGCTTTGTCCAAAACTTCATTAAGAGCCCCTTGTACTGAAAGTTTAGGCATTTTAGGCACTGAGATGGCTCGCGCCCGCGTTGCGCAGGAGCCGGCGCGGCATGAACTCCGGTGACCTATGAAGGCGGGCGATTATGCCACAGTATAAATAAATCAGTAGTTCGATTTTATTTGCTATCGTAGGAATGTTGTTGATAAATAAATTTACTACTTATCCTATACCATTAAACGAGCAATATTTGCATATTTATATATATTTGTTTGTATATATACAGTGTGGAAATTTTCGATGTGCCCTGAATGGAAAGTACTTGAAATACTAGGGATAGCAAATTTTTCTGAAAGGAAACATTCCTTTTTCAAATTTTATTTTATTATTCAAATCGATAGAAACAATATAAAAGATAATTTATTGTTAATTTCTCGTAAAAATTTTTTGGTCTATTTTATACATACATTTAAAGTTTAAAATGAAACTCTCGTTCTGGATACATTAATTTATTTTCTTCTGAAAATATTGGTAATAATAATTAAAAGTAAAACAAATAAAAAAGGCAAAATAATAATTGAATATAAGTATGTAATAAGTAAGTTAGTGTATTCAACCAACTTAAAAAAGTGTGACTATTTTACAACAATTTGAATAATAATCAATTAATGATTTGTATTATTGTATACAATATCGAAGCTTTTTAAGAAATGTATAAAATACTTTTTTATGAATTATTAATTATTATCATACATCATAATATTATGTTACCGGCAATATATTAAACCCTTCTTAGTAAATGTATGTTATTCCGAGAAACGATCGGAATGAAATAAATTATATTCGTCACATTACCTATGATATCTTTAAATCTGAACTTTTCCTAAGTAGCAAATGTGGGTGGTTTTTGGGCTAGCGATTAACCAATATGAGGTCAAAACTAAAATCCAAGATGGCGCCGACGAAAATTTGAAATGTTTTCGTCATGGGTGTCATTTTCAAAGAGTTGGAGTAGCTATTAATCAATATGAGGT
>CAJQZN010036935.1:17277-28604 GCA_907164685.1 Colias eurytheme | reverse complement strand
TTTTATGGCCTTTCAACTTTTCCTTGAAAGTTTTTCTCTAACATGTACCGTTTTTGAGATTTAAGCGAAAAACGAAAAAATGGTCCCATTTCCCCCCTCCCCCCACTCCGGGGCTCCTCCTAGTGTCCCGGGGTTTTAGTATGTTTATTACCTAGGGACTCTTGACATGTTTCCGAAAAAACATCTTACGTTAGTAACTCACGCACTCTAGAACTTTTTATTCAATGGACTACTTGTGAAGCAACGCGCTAAAATTTTTACGATTAGCAAATAATTTATTTAACCACATTGTCTGAATAATTATGGAATAAGTAACTTTAGAAAATTTTACATTATTTGCTTTTAAAAACGCTCTGTTTAACTTAAAAATAATTTTAAACTTTTACAGAAGAATGTTGTTAATTAATGAAATAAATACAAAAAAAAACAAAGATAAGAGAATTCACACTAACGGCCTCGTTTTTTTAATAATTAAAAGCACTTTTATGTGACTAATATCAATTTATATGTACAAAAGACAAAGAAATAAATTTAATCTTTCTTATTTTATAAATGCGAACAATTTTACAAATTTAAGGATGTAAGTATCTGTATGTTTGTTACTCTTTCACGCGGAAACTACTGAACGGATTTTGATTATAAGTGGCAGTTGGCACTATAGGTAGGTACTTTTGACGAAATTGAATGCGTTTAAACCAATCCAAAAACAAGGAGAATAATACTTTAAAAAGTAGCTAGGACATCATCATCACCGCCACCATTATCATCATATTTAATACTATGTCAAAAGGACTGTAAAAGATTATATATTATTTATAACCGATTACCTTGTATTACACCGAATGTATTAACTATTAAGTATATCGAACATAATCATCGTACACATATTTTGCATTTTACCTTACTCCCCGTGGTTGCCTGACAGAGATTACGGCAGAGAGATAAGGCATTTGTCCCTAAGGAAATCGATCTGTGAAACAGATGTATGCGTAATTCCCTTACCTTACCCACTAGAGAACACTGGACACTTTGTTTACAACTAGCGGTCCGCCCCGGCTTCGTCCGTGGTACATATTTCGCAATAAAAGGTAGCCTATGTTCTTTCTCAGGGTCTAAAGATTGTCTGTGCCAAATAACATCAAAATCGGTGAAAGCATAACAGACAGACAGAGTTACTTTCGCATTTATAATATTAGACGTAGTATATTATTATTAGTCTGTGATATTAGTGTGGATAAAGCGTAAAAGATGAAATAAAATTGTACATCAATATAAAGCTAAAGTCCTGTTTTCATCATCAGGGTCCGGAGCCAGCTCTAAACTCAAGTCCGGGTGGTGCTGCGAAGCCGCCGCCACTCAACTCCTTCGAGCTGGACCGCTGTTTGGACAGGTAATATTAATTGGTATATTTATTAAGTAAAACAATTAAAAAGTAAACCCAGGAATATAAAATAGGACCTAAACAAAAGCTTCAAAATATCCTGGCAACTTTTCTAGAGCACATTTGGGTTACCACATTTTTAAATCATCGCTATATTTACCAAAAATAATCATTATTTATTTTAATTTATTTTAAAACATGAATAATTATTTTAAATAATGACGCGTACACCAAGAATTCGTTCAGTTTTCAAGCATAATCTTATTTACTTTGCTTTGGTGAAATCATCAGACGTGTGCAAATAGGTGTGTACATGACTCAAATCGGTCATGACAGAATGCCGTTATTTATGCTGTGGAAATCAGTTTAGTTTAAATATCGGTTTTATGATATTTAAAGTTATAACCAAATTCTAAACGGTGGCTTTCCCAATCTGTTGGTGGAGGTAGAGATTTTTCAATTGTTATTTATATTCGCACATAGTAGAATTTTTCGTTTTGAAATATTGTTAAGTTTTTTGAGATTTCACTCAACATTTTTTATAACCTACATACTTTCATAATAATTTTGGAAGCTTTTACATATAGATCGATGCTAAAGTTTAGCATCGATCTAAAAAGCTAGAACACATAGAAGCACATTATTTAATGTGCTTCTATGTGCTCTTCCAAATGTACTGTTCGTTGACATAACATAATATGTCAGGTGGATTATGGCCAATACTCTCATAGGTGGCCCGTGTCCCAGCAGTGGGAACATAATATGATGATGATGACTAAAATATAGGGTAACACCTAACACCAAAAACTTTACACTCTACAGAGACGAGTCCGGGAGGTGGGGCGAGGCGGCGCGGCGTCGCCGGCGCAGCTCGCCCCCCCGCCGCTCACCGCCACGGGAAAATGAGCCGCTTTCATTGGCTAGGGTGAGTTTTAGTTTAATTGTTATTTGTTGTCCTAGTCACTAGTGTATTTAAAAGCTTATAATTGATCTGGGTTTAGGTTTATAATCGGCGATACTTGAAAAATAAAAGATGATATTATGGTCAGGGTAAAGCTGCCTATATTCAGGTCAGCGAAAGTTAAGCTGTTTAATTAAGGCTTTTTATTTTTCGCCTTTTAAATGAAGACATGAGATAATACGTTTTTTCCATATAACATATATAATGCACTGATAAGCTACATAATATAAACAAGAATATTTTTCTCATTTTTACTACGGAAAATTTCATTAAAATTTACATTTTACGGTTCACTTAAACCGTAACGGGCAAAGCCAAAAAGAGTTATAAATAAATAAATTAGTTAGTCACTCACTAGATTTACAAATGTAACAGCCAATTTATCTTTTGGACAAAACCTCATCATTCAAGTACTATATAGTCGAACGAATATCCTAATATAATAAAATCTAAGTTAAACCTCTATTTACCATTTCACCACAATTCCATACAAAAAACATCTCAAAAGCAGCAAACCACATTTTTGAAGTGAAAACTTCTTTAGCGGCGTTGAGCACTTTTTCTGTAATGGGTATAAAATCTTAAACTCGCGTCAGGACACGTGACCTGATCGAAAAAGCGTAAGACGGATACCATTCCAAAATATCAAACATGCTCAACGTTAATATTCAAGTTTTCACTTCTGCCGGCGCTCCCGGAGTGCAACCCGTCTTTTTTTTATTTATACAAAATATACATCAGGCCTCCGCCCCCACATCCCCAACCGGTGGCTCCACACAATCAAGCCCCGCGCCTGCGTCCCCCGCTGGCAGCGGCACCGCGCCCCGCTCCCCTCTGCCCCTGGTGGCCCCAGACCTGCTGGCGATGCAGCTGCTCGACCAGCACTCGCAGCTGCAGGCGCTGATGAAGCAGCGGCTTTTCCATCAGCA
The DNA here is from genome assembly GCA_907164685.1 of Colias eurytheme. Classification (NCBI taxonomy): domain Eukaryota; kingdom Metazoa; phylum Arthropoda; class Insecta; order Lepidoptera; family Pieridae; genus Colias; species Colias eurytheme. The sequence continues at coordinate 25,333 of CAJQZN010036935.1, read as the reverse complement.
TCATATGCAGAAACAGGTAAGATTGACAAAAAAATTGTAAATGTAGGTCACAGCAAAAGATGAGATGATGACTCTGCTGTTGATGGTGGCTCCCGACCTGCTGGCTATGCAGCTGCTCGACCAGCACTCGCAGTTGCAGGCGCTGATGAAGCAGCGGCTGTTCCATCAGCACCATATGCAGAAACAGGTAAGGTTCAAGAAAAAGGTCCACATGTTGTACTTCATGTGAAGTAGTACTCTTTATGATATGATACAAATGTATCTTTAGTTTCAAATCAAAGTAAGTCCAATGTCCATCTATGAAATAATAATTAGGAAGAGTTTCTTTTATTCTTCTTCCTTTCTCAATTTATTATAAGAACTCGTTTAGAATTATTAAATTATGGCAAATGCCTTATTTTATTTAGCCAATTTCTTTAAGAAAATCTTGAGTGTCCATTGCATCTCAGATGTAAAAAGTTGCATTTTGTATTTCTATAACCATAAATATTTATTTAATTTCTCTAGCACATGTCATCCGAGGCAGCCAAGCGCTTGGAGCAATCTCGGTTGCAGGACCAGATCAATCTCAACCTGCTTTCACAATCCCACCTTCAGCCTCCAGACAGTTCACCAGGTAAGACTGGCATCAATCTTTCTTCTAAAACTTATAACTGATTCAATAATTTCAAGTATAAAAATTTAGTTACTTAGTCTAATCTAATTTGTTTAATTATAATTGTTAATTTCATTTTTAAATATGCCTAGTGCCTTGGTAGCCGTTTGAACTGTCTCTTACATATGTCACATGATGATATTTTTGTGTCCTTCCTAATATTTCCCTTATATTCCATACACCCCTTTCCTCAAACATCCATACCTATTTGCCCTTATTTCATGTTTCTTTATCTCCAGGGTCTCTCCAGCAGCAGCTGGGAGCCCAGCAGCAGCAGCTGGTGCAGCAGCTGCAGGCTGTGCAGCGTCAGTACTTGATGCATGCACCACTTTCTGTACCACCAAACGCTCCACCTGGTGAGTGGAAGATCTGGATTTAAAATTGGAGTAGTCATATTTTTACAAAATTATCTTTGGGTTAAAATAAATGAGTTTTATTTACATATTTAGTCTTTTATGGTTGAGTTTTTTTGATATTATAATATAGTTTTTTCCGAAAAATTCCGAAGTATGTAACTTAGATTTTAATTGACTAATTATTTCAGTTACAGACATTTTTATTTAGGACCCTTAATTTAAGTTACAGAGAGAGAGATTTTTATTTTACTATATTTGAAAATTTTACCATCCCTGAGCAAAACTAATTATTTTCGAATTACTTAACGTTTTATCAAAATTTCTTTAATATTTTAGCTCAATATTATTAAATTATTTTTAATCCTAGGTTTAATGCTATGGGGTAGTGAAATAGAAGAGCACCCTCTATACGGAAGGGGTGTGTGCAAATGGCCCGGCTGTGATGCTCTGGCCGAAGATTTCCAAGCGTTTTTAAAGTAAGTTATTTTTATATTTACTAAGATAATATCTAAATTAGCGTCGACACCTATAATGTAATAAAATTCAGAATTAAAATGTTAAATCACATTTATCTCCATATTTATTATAAAATATCGGATTGCATAATTTGAAGATATAAATTAATTTTGTGATATTAATATTTGATACATTAGTTTAAAACACCTTTTTTAAGTGATTTGAAAAAAAAATCTTATTTTTGCAAATGTGTAATTGTAAATGAAAGATCTGTACTTCTGAAAAACAGTTTTTACTATCTTGGGTCACTTTTACAATTTGTGCAAATAATTGAGTTACATGTACTACGTACTAGAGAGGACATCGCTACTACACTATTTGTAACACGAGTTAGAGTCAATCGTCTCAAACTTATTTTTTTTTGTTATATTGGTTGGTTTTAACCCATTGACCACCGTAAGGCCCGATCGGGGCGCGACACAATAGATTTTCTATTGTGTCTGTGATTCCGAGGACTGATGGATTAATTGCTAAGTCTATTCATATATTTTTTTTAAGATAAACAATATTTATTTGTTACATTGATTGGTTTTAATTTATAAGTAATAAGAGGCAGAATATCTACAAAGTGTATGACTCACTAGCCGCCCCGCGCTGCCGCGCGCCGCGCACGGATTTTGTTCGTGGTGCCCTCTCTAGTAATAATACCTCAATGGTGCAATAAATGATTTATTTACACCAGGCACCTGGAAGCAGCCCACACGCTCGACGACCGCTCTGCAGCCCAAGCCCGCGTGCAGATGCAGGTGGTCGCGCAGCTCGAGCTGCAGCTGCGCCGGGAACGGGACCGACTTGCAGCTATGATGCGGCACTTGCATGCAGCTCGCGATTCGCATCATCATAAGATGCCGCATGGTGAGATATAGAGTTATAGAGTTATGACGTTTTATAGCAGGACTAGCTTTCCGCCCGCAGCTTCGCCCGCGTTTTCAAAGAAAAACCCGCAATGTTTCCGTTCCCGTGAGATTTCCGGGATAAAACCTATCCTTAAAATCCTTTCTTAGGGGACGCCTACGTTATGACATCTACCTGCATGCCAAATTTCAGCCCGATACGTACAGTGGTTTGGGCTGTGCGTTGATAGATCACTATATCAGTCACCTTTGAGTTTTATATATGTATATAGATTATTATTATGTGTGCGAAAGTGATGGATAAGACGACCTATCTTAATAAAATAATCTCGTGTCACAATGTTTGTCCTCAATGGACTCAACGTGACCGCCTTGCAGCTATGATGCGGTACTTGCATGCAGCTCGTGATTCGCATCATCATAAGATGCCGCATGGTGAGATATAGAAATATGACGTTTATTAGTTAGGATTTTTCATTCTTTATCCGAACAGCGAGGGACTGGAACATGCTTCCTGAGTCTGTGTTCTCCGACGAGTACAATATGGGGGTCTTCAAGCGTAGAGTGAACAGGTGCCTTCTAGGGAAGCGCGTTCCATCTTAGACCACATCTCAGCTTAACATCAGACGAGATTGTGGTCAAGATTGAAGCGCTTCCCTATTACCAATAAAAAAAATATATTTCCAGTGTGCAAAAGTGTTCCAGTATACAAAACTAGCTGCGCTTCACGGTTTGACCCGTTTGGCTCCGCTCCTGTTGGTCTTAGCGTGATGATATATAGCCTATAGCCTTCCTCGATAAATTGGCTATCTAACACCGAAAGAATTTTTCAAATCGAACCAGTAGTTTTTGAGATTAGCGCGTTCAAACAAACAAACAAACTCTTCAGCTTTATAATATTAAGTATAGATAACACAAATTATTATCCTTGTCATATCATATACACTACAAATAGCATTTTCACCCATCAATACATACCATTTACAATACCCAAAATTTTCATACTACGGCTAAAAGCTCAAGTGTTGTTCCAAGACTTATAGTTTTTTTTATCCCTTTCAAGTTTTTTCACATTTATAAGGGGAGGTTCAATTTTCTGTACAAGGTCCTAAATAAACGTATTCCCTACAACATAGTGACATAATATTTCATAGTAAATTTCTATTCTCGCGAGAAAAAATGGACATTATCCGTTGCTTATTAGAATCCATTTTGCACGCCTCATAAGCGAAGCGTTGAGGTGGGTACTACTGTCGCTTCGCGCAAAACATCTGATTTTTCAAACTTAAAATGTCTTTATGTATCATACATTGCACTTGTAAGATAATACATACACACACAATATATTAAGAAAAAACACTATTTTTAACGTTCATGATATTTTTGATGTCATTTTTGTTATTTAAACTAGTTAAAAAACAGTTTAAAAAAGTTCTGTCTTGGACGTCCGTGTGTCTGTATGTGCGGATCCTTTTTCTTGTTAACACGATAGCGACCGAAATACTTTACTAATCGAGTCTTTTTTTTTCTCTTACGCTTGAGTATGCTCAGGAATAGAACCCTTTCATTTTTCAGGGTCTGATTCGATGTGGTTTAATTGTTATTAAATAAACAAAAATAATAATTAAAAATATTTATTAAAAAAAAATTATGAGGCGTGCACTTTTGGATTTTCCAAATTATTTATGTTTTTGATTTGCTAAAGCAAAAAAATAAAATGCAATAAATTTTTGAATACTTAAAAACTTACAATTAGCTTATGTATTTACTTACCAATGTAACTGTGCTAAGTGTTGCGTTTACATTTTTTGTTCCACATGCGTCAAACTGTAAAATAAAAAATAATATGTAACAGGAAATTCAGAAATTAATATAATTTTAGGGCATTTTTTTGCTTGTTTGTTTACTCGTGTCTGACTAAAATCTATATATATATAAAACTCAAAGGTGACTGATATAGTGATCTATCAACCACTGGACGTATCGGGCTGAAATTTGGCATGCAGGTAGATGTTAGGACGTAGGCATCCGCTAAGAAAGGATTTCGCGAAATTCTTGCGGGAACGGGGAAAAACGGGGATGCACGTACAAAGTCGTGGGCGGAAGCTAGTATTTTAGGTATAAATATGACGCATCGTGGAATATTTTTTTGATATAAAACATTCAGAATTTTCCGTTTTGGGAAAGTTAGTAACCAAAACTGATTAAAAAAATAAAACCGGCTAAGTTAAACTCACGCATCAAGGGTTCCGCGCAAACCTGTGAACAAAGAAGTGATCCTATAAGGATCCCGTTTATTCTTCTGATGGTTCGAAGCCTAAGCCCGGCCGTACACGGGCAGCTCGAGCAGTTAACGGCTGAGCGACGTACACGGAATGCTCGAGCGGTCGGTCGTCGACTACTCGAGCTGTCGCTACAAACCGCGCAGTTGACGGCTTGAAGCAGTCGAGACTGCTCGAGCAGTCCGTGCCCTTGTAAATGAATTTTCACTAAAAGTTTACCTTTCAGGGGGTGCTAATGAAGGAGCTTCTCCAGGCCCTGTACGGCGTCGTGTGTCTGACAAATCTGGTGTAGCTATAGCAGGAGGTAATGTATTATTTAGTTGCTTTGTATATTAAATTTCCATTTTAAATTCATAATTTCAAAAATTCGGTTCAAATTAAATGGATTAACTACATATACAGGGTATCCCACTGTTGGTATACTAAGCTCAAAGGAGGTTATAGTTTTGCATACGCTGAGTACGTCAAAAATATTTATAAAATTCCAGACGCATTTTTTTTTCAAATAGATGAATTCTTAAAACTCTATGTGTACACCCCTAACAAGCAACCCGCCTAACTTTGCCACCAGCACGTGAGATATCGTTTAAGATTATGTTTTCATAAATGAAATGCTCACATTAGAGAAGCGGTATATGCCGGCTGCGCGAAGCTAGAGAAGAAAACATGGATTTTCAGGAAAAATTTAGCAAAAAATTTTTGTTGTAATTTTTTTGTTTAAGTATTTTTTTCGTGATCAGTGTATGCAAAACTACAAGTCCCTTCGCGCTTAGTATACCAATAGTGGGACACCCTGTATACAGTTAAAAGTAAAACAGAATCAATGGTTGCTTTTAAAATAAGACTGGATAAATTTTTAAAAATATTTTTGGTTCTAGATTGACTGACAATGCATTTACATGAATATAAATTGTAAATTGTATATATTTAGTTGTTATAGTTTAGTTTTCTTTAAATTCTTTATGAAACAGTTCAATTGGGTCTCAAAAATGTTCCTTTTCCCAAGGTCTTCCATATATGCTCGAAAGAGCTGGATTAGATGTTCAGCAAGGTAAAATATATTAAAGTTAGAAATGTACATTTTTTTAATATAAATTATCAGCACAATAATTATAATGGTTATATTTAAGTCGCAAACTTGCAAATTACAGAAATACAAAGGAATCGTGAGTTTTACAAGAGCGCTGATGTGCGTCCGCCTTTTACTTATGCGTCGTTGATTCGTCAGGTATGTTTGATTTTCTTTACGAACTTTTATTATCTACTATCTATCTATCTACTATCGCGGGCCTTGAGCGCGGGGACCGAATCGAGAAATTCCGTAACGAAAAACCCTCACGCTCCCCACACCGACGGGCTCGGAGGTGTGGCTTGAAGGCATAGCATGCAATAGCTTTACCGCGGCAGTCCCCGAGTGACACACGTCTTTTTTTCGTAATTTTATGTATCTACTTCATATTATGATAATTATTAAACTAATTCGGTTCAGTGTCTTTTTTTTTACATATAAACGTAAATTTTTTTAACGTAGTATGTATTTTAAATCGCGTTTAAATTCTGTTAAAATTCCTCAATTTCTATTTTTTAATACATAATTTGTGTTAAAAAGCCTATTTAATATTATTTGGTAATAACAAATTCATTATGTTAGAAAGAGATAAGATTAAAAAATGTATTAAAAATTGGTTCGTCAGAATTTACCTTATTTATAAATAGATGTCAAACTTGAAAAAATGACTAGAATTTAATAATACTTATTTTATGAAGATAATTTAAATGCAAATAATTTTGTGAGCACATTAAAGCTATTAATTTCCTTATAAGTTGTCTGTCTGTCTGGACAAGCAACACGTATCTACATATTTATACAAGTTTATGATTTATACTATGAGTGGAAAATACATGAAAATAGATCGCGTATAAAAAATCTTTAATATGTGTTAATTTTTTTAGGTTTTGTTCTGAATTTTTTATAATTCTGATATTAAGACTTTCATAGAATAGCACAATTTGCGCGCATGAAGCCGTGATCAAAATCAAGTATTTCTATACATCATGTTTTATTCTGATGTAGAAACTATGTAACTTTGAAGTTTCATCCAAATTTGTCGAATAGTTTTCGAGAAAAACACATACCTACATACAACCATTCTCACAAAGCTTTTCATATATAATATTAGTAGGATTCAAGCATAAAAACAATTGGATAGACGTAAAGGTTATCATATGGTTGTTGTAGAACTAAACTATACATTATTAACTTGACGACGCGGTTGGCGCAGTGGTAAAGTAACTGCCTACTGAGCCGACGGTCCCGGGTTCGATCCCCGGTCAGGGCAAATATTTGTGTGATGAACTCAATTATTTGTTCTTGGGTCTGGGTATTATCTATATATATTAAATATTATATTTATCGTCGCCTAGTACCCACAACACAAGCCTTAATTGAGCTTACTGTGGGACTAGGTCGATTTGTGTAAAAATGTCCTATAATATTTATTTATTTATTATTTATTATTAAACTTTTCAGGCCATCATAGAATCTCCAGACAAACAACTCACTTTGAATGAGATTTACAACTGGTTCCAGACCACCTTCTGCTATTTTAGACGTAATGCAGCTACATGGAAGGTAAGATCTTAACATTCATATATAGACGACTTTATAGTAAATATTTGTAAATGAGTGGTTAAAATATACAGAATTAACTGTAAGAGACAATATTATATGTATAATTGTTCTGTTATTAATAATTTGAGTTGAATTTTTAATCAAATATTCACTGGATGTTGTAATGAAGGTAACTTTAGTAATATTTTGTATAAATTATATGGTTTAATTAGCTTTAGATCACACTTGTTGAAATAAGACCTACTATAAAGAAAGATCAAAAAATTACAATTATGTAATAATATTAATGTCATATTTGTGAAAGTATTCATTTCATACAAAGCATATTTTATTAAACTTAGTGAAAATGCATAATGATATTGTGTTAAATTGAAACTATTATTTTTAATGTAATAATAAAGATACACACATTGATATTAGGTATAACAAACTTTATTCTTTCGAATTGAACTATGAATACAAAATAAAGTTTTACATAATTAGCTAGATAAGACTCAACGTGATACAAAATCGTAGCACTAAAACATACAGATGCTAGTTAAGACAAATATAACAGTGTATACGAAAGTCGTATAGCTATAAGCCATTATGCAAGCGTAACCCAAGCCCGTGAAACAGAACGCGGTCCGCCACAACCTCTCGCTGCACAAGTGCTTCATGCGCGTGGAGAACGTTAAGGGCGCGGTGTGGACTGTAGACGAGGTGGAGTTTTACAAGCGGCGGCCGCAACGCGCCGCGCACGCGCCGCCGCTGCACCACGC
>CAJQZN010036935.1:4094-17267 GCA_907164685.1 Colias eurytheme | reverse complement strand
GGGGTACGGCACAGCGTCGCCTGGCCTGCAAACTACACTGTACATGATACACTTTACATGAAATACCAAGCTGACACAATACATTGAATACAGCATATAATATAACCAACACACTACATAATACAAAGAAATCCAACTGGCACATTAGAATCAGTAAAGATACAAAGACACCGACATACACTATACATGACCTAAATACTAGACAAAATCCCATACAGATCAGGACACACTAAATACAATAATTATCACATGCTATCATATCACTTTAGAAACACGAAGTACAAAAAGTCGTGCGCAAGCAAATACGACTTGGCAATATCATATAGCATAAAATATACACAAACTCAAACATAATATACACAATAATGCAACTTGAACACATGCCACCATCACTGCAGCACGAGGGGTACGGCACAGCGTCGCCTGGCCTCCAACTTACACTATACATGACATACTGTAAAAAAAATATACACAATAATGAAACTTGAACATAAAATTTGCCACTTACACCCTTTCGGGGTACCACACAGAGTCACTCGGACATGACAATACATAAAACACTTTGACAAACCATACATACAAGACACACTGAAATTAGACAAAACACAAAATGCATAAAACGATGAACTACAACTTGCACACTATCACATAGAAAGAATACACGCTGCAGCATCAGACGAGAGTGCGAAACACACCATACATGCTATTATATAAATACATAACGCATTTTGATAACATACTACCACATTAAACATATAAAAAACCCATATGATCTTATAAGCAAAGATAATAAAATATGTACATACGAACAAATATATAGTACACAAAATTGAAACTCTATCATTATTACAAATCAACATTAATGTTGAGCATAATATACACGATACTGAAACTCAACCATATCTGTGAAACATTATCACCGTAACTATACTACCTACAACTAAAGTAAACTGCACTATACATACGCAAATCATACACGATTTACCTTTTATAAAATAAAAAAAAACTCAAAAAATTACTGACATTCAAACACAAACACAAATCGATTCAAAACACACAAAAAACTCATTCACCCAACACTTGTTACACATGCAACACTAATTCAAAATGACCAAGAAAAAATTACACTATTTTACTCACGACTACAGTGACGCTAAACTGATAAAAAAACAGCACACAAATATTTCTACATCAAATAACTTGCAAACAATATTCGTTTAACGTGCAAGCACTTCTAAACACTTATTAAATTCCCACACATAACATTAATAAGCACCTCTTTATGATAATACACCTAAATTCTTTGAAATATTGATTCATAAATTGAATTTTAAGCAGTCAACTCAATGCAGACACAAGCAAAGTAAACATATTTAAAAATAACAATCATTAATGCTTATTATCCTAACAATAAGAAGCAAATGGAAAATATTCTAAGAAACGAAACAAATCAATCAATTTATAACATTTGAAACATTACAAAAATTACTAACAGGTGCATTATTCAAAACTTAAACATTAGCATTCAAGAGACACGTAACTAACTTATATTTTATTACCATGCCTCGAAGTCAACACATCAAGAATACTAATACCCATACCACAAAACACGTTAACTATCGTACCGACACTTAACAGTACCACACTAAACCTTAATTATTATCAAATCTTCTCTTATTTTCTATCTAACTTAGATATAATTCTTGTCATGTAAATAAATGTTTTATCTCGTTTCAGATTTCAATTTATAATTATTTGTGTAGTTGATTTTGGATGAAATTTTGTAAGTCGCATTATAATCGCGGTTCGTTCTATACGTGGATTATTATGTGACCTATTGTATTTAGGATTTGTTATTTGTGTGTGTTCGTGGAGTTCAGCGCTACGGTGAATAACATTTTTCTCGCTTGCCTATTAACCAAACTCCTATTCGTCCTATCCTTGGGGTCTCTCGGGTCATCCTGCATGATTATTTTAAGATGTCGAGTCAGATTTCCACGACGATCTGAATGTGCTCCCATCGCTGTATCCATATAACCATTTTTATAGCCTGAGATTGGAGCACATTGTATTTTAAGGGCAACACAGGTTTAGCAAAATAACCATAACATTTGCTAAAGAGAAATGAATTATAGAATGCAATCCGGACGAACCTGTCTCTACACAAATGTTTCGTGCGCTACGAGGATGACTTCGGTTCCTTTTGGATGGTGGACGATGCGGAATTCGTGAAGAGACGGCACCTTAGTCGCGGGCGGCCAAGGAAATACGAACCCGCGCCTCCCGGACCCAACGCTCCACAGTAAGAGCGCAGCTCAGTACGTGCGACCGTCCAACGAATCTTTGTGCTCATTTTGTTTAAGTTTCTCTCGATCTGACAAATCAGCCTTTGATATCGGACCATATTTTAATGGATTCACAATTTATTACGTTCTTTTCAGTATAATATTGACAAACTGCTATCAAAACTCGTGTTGAATAATCAATTACTATTTTGAATATTATATATAATTCAGCAATTCCAAGAATCGTTGGGCGATCGCGTCCACATTAGTATTTACGTGAACTTTCGAATCCACCAACAATATTCATCACACTGATGATTCTTGGTTCACGAATAGTTTGATGTTTCTCACCGTTCCGTAAGGGTGTGTTATTAATGTGTAAGCTTAGATATACCCGACATGTCATGTTAGTTCATATAGACTCATATGTGCGATCACAGCTTCAGAGTGCTTAAATCTTTGCACACAGTAGTAACATAGATATTGTCAAGTAAACATTATAGTATGTCGTCTATATAGGTTTCAGCACTCTGTAGATCATTAGAAATTAGAATGCCGAGCTATAACAAATTGTTTTGCAATAGATATTAACATCATATCGATCAAATTATAGTACATTTTAAGCTTAAATCATAATATTTTGCAATTGTAACATTAAGTCTTTTATATCCGAACCTGATGATATGCATAACTGACATCATACGAAATATAATCGAATATAAATATGTTATGCATGCTTTATCCACCTGCGGAGATAAAACGTCGGGATGTGTAAAGAATAAAAGAAAATGTATTTATACTTATACCTAAATAGTTTTATTTTATTGTTATGCATGTTTATTGCATTTAAAATGTTTGTAAGATGGATCGTCGTTGGATATTCAAGTAAGATTTAAGTGTTTCTAAATTTTGTTCCCATTTTCTTGCATGTTTTTTTAACCTTTTCTTAGAGGTAAGTGTTGACGCTTTGCTTGTGCGTTTTGTCGCATGATAGTTGTAATTTTTTTCTACTTTTTCTTCTTGCTTGCTTTTTTTCTATTTTTTATTCTATTTATTATCTTCTATTATTTAACATTAACATCACATACACCAACGACACTGATACAAATAATTGGACTGTTTAATTTCAAAATTATACACTTTACAATGTACACATTTACATGAAACACAGTATACTTAAATTTAACGAACATTTCCGTCAATGGAGGTTTGAAAAGGCCAGGGGTATGCTGATCTTTATATTTTTTTCTTTGATTTGTCAAAAAGTTAATCATAAATTTAATTTTAAAATCAATTTAAAAAATACTTTCAATAGTTATCAATTTGTTTTAATATAAAGTTAAAGATTTATTTAAAAAAAAAACATATTATTTTAGCATTCAGGTAATTTCATAGAAATATATGATTGGCAGGTTTATGGGTGCTCAAAGTCCACCAATGATGACAAGCCCTCATGGCTACAGCGAGGCTTTGAAACGAAATCTTCAGGTATTATTATTTATTATTGAATTTTTAGTTCTTTAGTCTAAACTAATATATATTATAAAGGCGAAAGTTTGTAAGGATGTATGGATGTATGGATGTTTGTTACTCTTTCACGTAAAAACTACTGAACCGATTACAATGAAATTTAGCACACATATAGAGGGTAACTTGGATTAACACTTAGGATAGTTTTTATCCCGGAAATCCCACGGGAACGGGAACTATGCGGGTTTTCCTTTGCAAACGCGGGCGAAGCCGCGGGCGGAAATCTAGTATTTTATAAGTGTTTATCATGAGGAAATTTTTTATCATGAGGTGGGATTGGACCCAGCGTCTTTCATTGAAAACTAAAGTAAGACCCTGGTTCGAATCTTTCTTTATTTTTATGTGTCATTTATATACATTTTCTTATGAACACTTCAGAAGATAAATAAATAAATTACATTTTTCTTCCAGGGTATGATGGAAGATTGCAACCTAGCATACATGTCTACGGATGATCATATGATGCAGACAGAAGATTACCAATCTTCGCATGAGGATTATAGGTACATATTTTTCTTTTATTGGCACACTTATCATAATTAGTTTTTATAAAAAAATAAGCTGATTTTTCTCGTGAGTAGCCTAATTCAGCTCCTTATAACGTAAGTATCTAAAATAAATAAATGCTCTCCCCATATCCAAAAATTGCCTGAAATATAACGCGAATGTGCTAAATTACCTTGGCTTTTGCATATCACACTCAAATGCTTAAAATCTTCTAATAAATACGGATTTGTTAATTCTGAATTCACTGTTGAAAATAAAGAAATGTCCCATTTAATTTTACTTTAACAGTAGTTCATTATAATCAATACTATATTATATTTGACTGATCGGTTGGCTTGGTTAGTAGTGGCCCTGCCTTCAAAGCCAGAGGTCGTGGGTTCGATTCCCACCCGGGGCAAATATTTGTGTGATGAACATAGATGTTTGCTCTGTGTCTGGGTGTTAATTATCTATATAAGTATGTATTTAAAATTATATATTATGTATGTTTATCAGCCATCTGGTTTCCATAACACAAGCGAAAGCTTAGGGATCAAATTGTGCCGTGTGTGAAAATTGTCCTGAAATATTTATTTATTTATTTTCAGCCGGCCTCCAATAATGAACGGTTATGGCAACAGCAGTTCGTCTCACGACGTCAAAGCCGAAGATCTCAGCGGCAACGAGGCACAGGATATTAAACCTAATATTTATGCTCTTAAGAATGAGATGCAAGCTTCCGATTATACTAATAAGGGTAATTAAACTGTTAGTTATATTTAACTGATCCCTTGCTAAAAGAATGTAAAAAATGAATATTATGTACCTATCTAATAATATTAGTTACCAGTTTAAATAATTCAGAAACTGAACCTTATTCAACATCATAATTTTAATATTATCTATCAATTTTCAACAAAGTTTACTGAATTTCTATTTCTTTTTACATTACATTAAAATACAGTAACCCATATTTAGATTACTCCCTTCTACAGTATATAAAATTAGTAGAACTTGTCATTTGTTCTGTGTTAATTATATTTTTATTTAAAGAATTAATAATAAAATTACAGGGGACTACTCAAATTCCACTAAAGAAACATCGAGCAACCGTTCAAGCGAAACCAGTCCATACAACGAGTATCGTCCTGAAGATAGATACCGCGCTCTTTCGCACATTAAGGACGAAGCAGAGAATCTGTCGCTCAATGAACAGAGGAATGACAAATAGACGGAGAAATAGACAGAGAAACGACAAATAGACAGACGGAGAATAAAGAAACAGAAACAACAAAAACATAGACACAAATGAATAAACAGACTGAGAAATAATTAAGAAACAGGTCTGTCTTACAACAAGATCTGTCAACAGTCTGAGAAACATCAAATAAATAAAAAGAAAAACGACAACAACAAATAAATAGATGGATATACAAGTAATATCCTATTCCAGGGATTATTATAGTATCCCCCAATTTCCAAGTGAGAAATCATCGAAGTGAATTTTTAACGGAATTTATGCGTAAATTCGAATTTTGTAGAAAATTTTGAATTTCCAAGCAATTTCTCGTTTTTTACGTAGCAATATCACAGTACATTTACGGGTGTAGTTTTAGACCACGGTGTAAATGTGTTCATAATGAGCGGTTAATAAACCAAAAACTTTTCTTTTCGCCCGGTTTTAACGGGACATCGAGTATTATAGTTTTATTTCTATTAAGTTTATAGCTATTTTGAATTGTTAGTTGTTAGATTAGGGATCGAATTGGGATATTCGCGCTACCCTAAAAGGTTCATATCAATATTGAAATATTTAAAAAGTATTTAATCATTATTTGTAACGAGTAAGAACAATAAGTAGTTGTATTTGTAAGTTAGTACGTTCACGCATAGCGTTTTGGTTGGTTATACAGACGCATTCCTTGTTAGATTTTTTGTACTAATTTTTTTTTTTATTAAAAAAAATCGTACTTTACTAACAAGGAATATGGATCTCAAATATTTACAATAGTTCAATTAATGTAACGTTTGATACTTTTCATTGTATACGGAATTGATTAAATGATCTGACATTTTTTATTTTTATTCTATTTTGTAAGCGTGCCATAGTGTTGCCGTGGTACTATTGAAAATATTTTGTGATTTTTTTCTGTTTATTATATAGGGTGTACATATTTATCGTGATGCGATGTATAATAAGTGATAAGGTAAGTTCATATAAGCGTTTACTTAACATATATTGCATATTAAATCGTTCATGTTGTAGAGAATTTAGGAACTTAGAAAATTTGTATTTAGTGATATGCGATACGATTTTTTTGTGCATTTTTTGGTTGATGTGCATTTATTAAGGTATTTCCGAATATTAAATATAAAGAGGGTGGAAATCATATCACAATATATAGATGTAATAGTAGAACAGCTTCGATGAAGGCATTTAAAGTAGAAATTCGATATAGCACAAAGTTTTCACCATTGATAAAATATAATAATTATTATTACTATAGTACATGACGATTTTTGGCTTTCACTTTTAAACGAGACAATTATGAGTATTGTTATTGTGTATTTCACAAAAAATCCGTAAAGCGCACACTTTTTTTTGTAAAAAAATTAAGTATTTTTTTACATTCTTGTTTACAAATTGTTTACATACATGTTATTTTTTTATGCCAAGAAGTAATTTTATACTGAAGTTATTTTTGTTATTTGCAATGTAAAGGCACGGAAAAATAGAAAATAAGTTTTGTATTTTTACAAATTTGTTTTTTATTCGTTAAGTCGATATTGAAATGATGTCTTTGAACAAATTTGCAATTTTTGTTCTATTACATAACTAATGTATGCAACGGTGCGTCAAACTCAAACATCAAACGAAAATAGAGCTAGAGCAAGACCATTCTTTCATGATCTTTTAGTGTAAACGAAAACTCGTATTCAGTGTTCAAACATAGCATAGAATCTTTACGAACGCTCTAAGAGCAGCAAAAGAATGCTCTACGCCTGTTTACACTAAAAGACTTTGACATACTGGGCTTAGAATGAGCATTCACTCGTTTGATGTTAACGCACCGTAAAACAATTGTTTATTTTTTATTTTATTTTATTTTATTTGCAACACAAACACATAAAACAATAATATAGGTACAATTGTTTATTTTTGTATAATGTAAAGTTTAAAAAATTTGGCGGGAAAGTGTGCGCCTTTTATTTCAGTACAAACGATTATCGAGGAATTGATTCCGTACAATATTATTATTTAGATAATTTATTTTCCACTGTATTCCGTGTATATTTTAGGGTTTCATTTTCCTAAGTGATAAAAGACAAATGCCAGTTTCTAGCTATTATAAGCCGTTTCGTACCAAATAGGCATTTTATGTAGATTATAACTAGGATTATCTGATGTTTTAGTCTCGTTACCTATCGTGGTTTCGTCGTTCATTGATCATTGTAAATTAAACTTAATATTAAATACTTAATTAGTGTTGTATTAAACCAAATTATTACAAATAATGTGTTGTTTTATTATCTGGTGTTGTAAAAAACAGTTAACCCTTCACAGCCTACGCCCTACAGGAATTATTTAGGAGGTATTCATTTTCCTAGCAAGCGCGGATCCAGGGGGGGGGGTCACGGGGTCATGACCCCCCCCTGGGCTAGGTCCACGACCTAAGTGGACCACTAATTTAATATTAACTTTTTTAAATTAACAAATTAATACTGTTCAACATGATGTTTTTATTGAATTTTGAGACATAAAAGTAATATAGAACAATGAAATCAATTACAAACGGTAACGGAAGAGAATATATAACAAAAATTATAGAAAAAGTTTATTAGGGTCGACCTGTGGTCGTAATTTAAGGACAAAAAACAGGTTTTTCGATTTTTGAAAAAATCTATAACTGCGGAATAAAGTATAATGGTAAAGTTGTATGTAATTAATTTTTTGAAGTAAAACTTCTTTAGGCGCGACTAGGGAGTAACTCAGATTTTTTTTCTGACGGAAGTAACGCTGTGTAGTTTCCGCCATTTAAAAATAATAATTCTGATTGGTTGTCAGTATATGTCATATACTACACGCTTCTTGACTTATACGCCAGCTAGTGGCAAATATCATAATCAATTAGGATTATTTATTTTCAAATTTTCAAACGGATCAATTGTGAATAGCAAAGTGAATGAAAAATTCAATAGTTTTAAAAACATTATTTTAAATTGCAAAATCTCTAAATATACTTGTTTATTTATTACTTTTAAAATAAGTAAATTAAAAATAAATTTTCTGACAATTGCAACATTTTATAATATTCAATAACAAGGTTATATTGACATGTGCGTTTTACTTCAATCGCGCGTAAAGGTTACACGCACACACTTTTTTTTTTTTCTACAACTTTTGCTGTTAGGTACACTTTTCACACAAAACCTCAAATATCGAAATATCCCAGTTCGTGGATAAGATATAAAATAGCAAATTTTTTTTTAAATGAACAATAGAAAATACAGTCAAATTACAACAAAAAATCGGCCAAATGACGGACGAAAATTTCGCAAATTTCGACATTCGCAAGGGAATCAAAACTCAAAACCTACAGGGTACTTTCCGTAAACTCAGAATCTTGAAATTCGGTACAAAGCGTTTCTTAAATAGTACAGATACAGGAATAATTGCAAAAAATATATATTTTTCAAGTTTGTCTGCCTGTCAAGACCCTTTTTCTCAGGAACGCGTGGAGGTATCAATCTGAAATTCATACCGAATACTCAAATCTACGGTTCCTTAAAGCTGTGAAAAAATCAAACTTATAAGCCAACGCAATCAAAAGATACAGCCGTTTATGCTGTAAATTATCGCAAATTTCGACATTATCGCAAGGGAATCAAAATCTATAGGTATTGTGCTACTTGTGTCAGCACAGATGGAGGAAAAATTGCTAAAACATACATTTCATACTTATCAACATTCGCAAGTGTTGCCAGGAATCAAAACCTACAGGGTACTTCCCGTGAACACAGAATCTTGATATTTTATCTTTATTTAATAGAAACTTACGTCTTATAGCACATATAAAGGAAAAATTGCAAAAAGCATAAATTTAATATTATTAAAACATATAAAAATGTTTGTACGGAACTCTTGGTTCGCGAATCCGACTCGCACTTGACCAATTTTTTTTTAATCTACGTATCAATTAAATTACCAAGTGACCCCCCCCTGGCCCTAAGGCTGGATCCGCCCTTGTTTCCTAGATATTGCTGGCACATGAGATATATGGAGAAAAAGGTTTGTATTAACTACCTACCGTATATTAGTTTTTTATCCGAAGTTTTAATTGAATATGAAGATGCGGGCATATAATATATTAACTATAAAAAAAAACTTTTTACACAGACGTGTAAAATAAGAATTCAAAGGTATGACAAAGTCAATTAATTTTTCGACTGTTTAATAATAAATCCCTATTCCAAGTACTTATGAATAAAATTCCACAAAGTCTAAACAATGTGAAGAGCGGATACGTCTGTCGTTTTATTGTGTCTCTTATAATATGATACATCTCGGAAAACATGTGATATTATGAAGCATACAACTACTACTATGTTGTAATATTTTAATAATAATTCGATTTGTATTTGTATAAATAATTTTATTTCTAAGTGAAATTTAAGTTATTTTCCAAATGTGAAAATTTCGAAAATTAGTAGATATATGTATCTAAAGATACATACAAAGATATATCCTTTTTTTATACGAAAATAATAAAACATAGATAATAGACATTTCGGTTCAGAAAACAGTTTCTACAAAGAAGAACCAACATACCAACCAACCAACCTACAACAACATACAAGTTTTCTTTGACTACTTAAATCTACTTACCATTAATTATTAAGTTGAAGACGGGTACTAAAAATTAAAACCTAAGCTACGAAAAGCTTTTTCTTTAGTTTTGTTACAGCTTTGTTACTAAATAATATGAAAAGGTGAGGTGTAAAAATGTTCTAAGGCGTTTGTTTTTATTATACTAGAGTCTAGACAGATCTAAACATATAATAAATTAAACAGAACTATACATAACCGGTAACCCATTGAGCCCCGAACGGCCCGATCGGTCCACGACACAATAGATTTTCTATTGTGTCTGTGATTCCGGGGCCTGAGTTAATAAACATAACCAAAACGATGGATTACTATAAAATGACGTGTTCACACTTTTATTTTACAAATTTAGGCACGTGTTTGGTTCGTCAGCAATTCTTAGTATTTCTGACTGTTCCTTGAGTAGGTAGGTATTAGTTATTTTCGTTTTTCAATGTCATCATGCTTCCTACTTATACTGTAAATGCTTTAGTTTAAACAAATTTACAAATTGCTAGACAAAATATGATATTCCATACACAATATGTAATTGAACATAATATTATAATACTATTATTATGCTTAGCTATGCTCTACACATACGCGAAGTCGCTGGCCGAAGCCTATTTATTTGATAAAATATATGGAAGCAATTTTAAAAATATTAAAATATTTTTACCTACATACCTTATGTCCATAAGGTTAGGACCCTACCGCCGATTTTCATCTATTATATATTATCTCTTCTATAACGATAGATTAATTAAAAAAAGTTACTTACCTAATAAATTTGCTACTGAATCAACAACTACAAACTGAAAAATCTTTATTATTCCTAAAAGTGAAAGCAATAGATGAATGGA
Source organism: Colias eurytheme (assembly GCA_907164685.1). Lineage (NCBI taxonomy): Eukaryota > Metazoa > Arthropoda > Insecta > Lepidoptera > Pieridae > Colias > Colias eurytheme. The sequence continues at coordinate 6,237 of CAJQZN010036935.1, read as the reverse complement.
TTGATTTTTTATGAAATTCTTTTTCATAGAATAATTTCATCAATATGCCGCCCTGCAAACGCAAGCGCGCTTGATTTATGGCCAGAACAAGTGCATTAGTGACGTTCCTGTGTATGAATATCGATAGAAAATTTAAATATGTAGAGATATAGAATGTTGTTTTAGTAGAACATTTTATTTGCATATTATTTTGTTAAATGTTTTATATGTATGGTAATAACTTTGGATTAAGTTTTTTCATTGATGTTTTATTTTGCAAAACCCACTTTGACATCAGTTTAGATACCTAATTAAATATAATACATATATATTATACCTATCTTTCTTGTAGAGTGTAGACTGTTAGTACAAATTAATATTGTTTATGGTTTAAACAATTTAATTTGAGAATTAAAATTTTCATCACAGATTGTTTTAAACTACAAAAATTAAACCTGCTCTTATAATACAATTTTTACCTGCTAAACATGACGTCGATAAAATAGAAGAAAAAAATCTAAAATAAATATAACAGAGTATCAGTAGATATACCACCTTAAAATAATGAAATCGAAAAAAAAAACAAACAAAATTTTATCTAACTGTCGGTAAGTAGCACATCACTACCATCCCTACGCTGACATGTGGCTCTTAATTATAACACTGCGCGTACGCATCTACAAAACCAGTGAATCGACAAAAAATCTAAAATAACTGTATATTTAATACCGATCTGGTTACTGAACTCTTCTGAAATAAAAAACACGTTTTTTTTCCACGCACATGTCTACGAATGGGTTAAGAATTTTTTTCTAAAAAAGTGTCATTCCGATTCGAAATGGAGACTTAGGGGTAAATTTAGTATTTTGTAGTTTAATGTGTATATATTTTTTCGTTTCTGAAAGGGATGAGTAATGGTGGAGCATATGTTTATTATTATGATTTTGTCATGCGACACACGTGAGAAATCTTTTTCTTGTGTTTTAAGTTAGATAGATAATTCCTAGACGATTGGGTTATTGATAAACCGTGCTTTTATATACCTACCTATATATAGTTTTTTCAGGCATTCTATGAAATCTTACTTAGTAAAACATGACATTTTGTGAGGATTTAGTTGCGATTTGCCACGGGCAGAATTATGAATTCGTAAACATAATTTTATGAAACTAATAAAGAACTAGTAAAAACCGAAAAAAAATAGACGTAGACTGCATCGAGCCTTTTTAACTGTCACATAACTGTAAATTGCTATTCATAAGTCGTTATGTAGAGAAGTAGTTACCTGAAAAACCGCTTATTATATCATGGGGGAAATATAGGTAATTAGGTAATTCATACCTGTGTTCAAAATATCAATTGTGATTTAAGCACATGAAAAAATATGTTTCTGATTGATTCATCATCATATTTATTAAGAGTATGTACCTATAAGTATAAGAAAAAGGTCTAAAAAGTAAATTAAATTGCTAAAATCAATAAGTACCTTCTGATTATAAAGCTCATTGACCACAATGCTAAAAGTCGGTTAATAAACAGATATGCCTAATTACCTAACTATAAGCCTAACTATATATCTAGTATCTACGTATATAGGTATATATCATTGGTTAAAAAAAATACTGACAGAAAATCCTGAATTTTGGAAAGGCTCCAAAAAACTTAGTTCTCGGTTACCACTAGCATATTGCCAAAATGCAATCACTATTGCAAAAATATTACCAGACATTCAAGACTAGCATGGAGAACATTAACCTAAAAATCCACATATATTATATTGAGTAACTACGATTAACATAAACACTATACAAAAGGGATAATTAAAAAAAACAATCATATCTTTCAAAGAAAGTTTATTTATAATCAAAGGTTTTTTCCATATCTTAGAGGCGTGTGGCACAATTACGTTCAACATTATCGTATTTATATCTTGCCTTCGACATGTGCGCGTGTGCTTTACCGCTTTATTTGGTACCAAGTGTGGGCCCGCTTCTGAAAAAAAGGAAAAAACCTATTAGAAATTGATATGTTTTTTACTGAAAATGAAATAACTTTTTTGGAAGCTCAAGGCGAGTGGAATAACGTTAAAATGAACATTTTCTTATATAATATGTACTTACCATATTATTCTAATAGATAACTTAAATATGATTACAGAAAGATT
>CAJQZN010036934.1:23028-58755 GCA_907164685.1 Colias eurytheme | reverse complement strand
CCGACTGCGATTTTTTTTTGTTTCAAAAATTATCTACTCTAGTCTATATGTAGCTATATAAATCTTACATTATTTTTTGGATAAGACTTTTAATCGTATCGTATCGTCGTTATTGAATTGTCTGTGACCTTTCAAGAGATATAATTTAATTTTAACGTACTGTTAGTTTGTTGCGTATTTGTGTTTAAAAAAAACACACAAGTATAATAAAATTAATTTATTTTCCAAAACACAACACAACTTTATATTCACAATATATAATTCACACAGTATAGAAATACTACTTATAGAATAGGGATTCGTCCCCTGCACCCCGCGCGGTACTGCATGGTGCTCCTCTCAGGCTAAGCCGGTAGATCAGATCCTCTGTAGCTTAGGTGGTTATGCGACCATTAAGAGAGAAGCCCGTAAACTAAAAAATCAACGCATTATATACATACAATATTGCGGACACCGCGTTATAGGCCGGTGGGGTTTATAGCCCAAGTCAGCAATATTGGACGGTGTAACAGTACCTACATGTATTATACTAATTTAAATATTTTTTAACGTTAAACCTAAGAAAATACGTAAACATAAACAATTTTTTAATTAATAATAGCCATCTGGCTTCAATAAGATGTCAGTTACAATATAAAGGTAAGGAATAAGTGGTTTTCACGACTCACGAGAGGGTCAATTCAAAGGTGACGCCTGCGCACCTGCCCTACAATGTAGCTTATAGAAATAATAGACCTGCAATAGGGATAATAAATAAAAATTAAAAGGTCTGTTACGGACTTTCTTCTCTGTGTATCACAGAAGTTTGGTATGAAGGTGACTGATACGTTTATGTATATTATGTCGTCGTTTATGTATCTTGATATTTATGTACCTACAAATCTAAAAACAAAGGTCTATAAATGAAGTACTTATAATTTTTTATCAATAAACAGATGTGTATTTTATTTTCTTGTATATCAATCCATTTCAGGAAATAAATAAAATTTATTCCGTGAGAATTTAATTACCACCCAACATTAACACTTTAGCTCTATAAACACGGTATTTATCCCAGCTATTATGCCATTATTTTCTAATATTCTCATGACAATAAAATACATAGAGCGCTGTCTAAACATTATTAACTCTATGCTGCGCACGCGCTTTCTTCAAGACAGTTGGACACTCCGTTACGTTGCCCCACGACATGTGTCAACGGCCGATCGAACTAGGAAATAAGGATATAAATAAATATAACTAACTAGCTTTTAAGATTATTTTTATATACTTCGATTACTTTTTTGCAAGGGTAAATAAAATCGAAAAATGTGAACATTTTTAGATCCTCCTGTTCTCCTATAGCCTCCTGGTACCTAAAAATTTCTAGAATAACTATAAAGTTATAGACAAAATGTAATATAGAACAAATGAAAAAGCACTTTTGATAAATAAATAAAATTAGTAAGACAATGATCATGAATTGTCTAAAGTTGTGTTAAAATTCACCTTGAAAATCGAAGTTTGTACTTTCATCTGTAATTTCATCATTTATAACTTTGTATCCATCGCTTTGTATACTTTTTGTAATTATGTAGTTGCAATATATAAAATACTAGATTTTCGCCCGCGGCTTCTTCCCGTTCCCGTAGGATTTCCGGGATAAAACCTATCCTATGTGTTAATTCAAGTTACCCTCTATATATGTGTGCTAAATTTCATTGTAATCGGTTCAGTAGCATTTGCGTGAAAAAGTAACAAACACACACACACACACACACACACACATCCTCACAAACTTTCGCATTTATAATATGAGTAGGAAACAGTATGATCATATTATATAAAATAAACAGTATTCTGTATGCCAAGAAAATATATTTCAGAACACCCTTAATACGGAGTTAACAATATTTCCTGAAATCAACATATTACTATGATGGACGAAATTATAATTTAATAATTATATATTCATTAAATGACTTGAAGAAAACAATACATTTGCGATAAAATCTTTAGGAAATGGTGATATGTTTCGCGTGACTGACTTGTTCGTTTGTTTATTTATGTATACTAGTTTTGCACCTGGTTTCACTCATGTGAATGACATTAGTCTTGCGAATGGATAAAGATAATGAAACTTTTACATAATTAAATTTCTGTATATTGAAATTTGAAACCGTTTTATTGAGTTGTTTTAGTGCGTCTTTCTAAAACTCGAGAGCTTGACTGTTTTGGTGGAAATTTCATCTTGAAATGTTTGAACCAATCAGGACATCAAAAACAGAAGACAGAAATATTAAGTAGATAACTTTCATATTTTTGGAAATAAAAGATTGTCAATTTGGTTCACACGTAGGTACTGGGCACCGTTCAGCTAATCATCAAAATCTCGTGTCACAATGTTTGTCCTCAATGGACTCGACCTAAACCACTTAACCGATTATAATAAAATTCGCACGCCATGTGCAGTTCGATCCAACTTTAGAGATATGATAGGTTTTATCCCGGAAATCCCACGGGGTTTTCTCTGAAAACGCGGGTGAAGCCGCGGGCGGAAAGCTAGTAATAAAAATAAATCCAATCGCAATGACAGTATTATATGAATGAATGAATAAATGTTATGGTGTAATATTATACTTATTTATAGCACGACACTCATCACTTGATATCATTATTATTCCTATAATTCCTTCAATTTCCACTTATCCTATCTATTTTCAAAACTTTATCACACTTGATATAGGTTATTACCGATATCGATCTTATTAAATATCATATAATGACAATCCTAAGAATGATATTTATCATATAATATTAACGAACATAAAATTACTAAAAGATTAAAACGAATATTTATATGCATAAGGTAGCAAATAGACCATTTAAAGCTGTTGAGCTTAAAGCTTCCATACTAACAATAGATAGCCTTGACCCCATTGACCTGACGCAACGAACAATCAGATAAAACAATGATCTCATTACAACATCTTTACATTAAAAACAAACAATGCACAAAAAAAATCAAAGACAATTCAAACTTTCGTTCCATTGGCTCTTCGATTCGATTTAAAAAAAAAGTCACGTACGAAGTCAAAGCTCAGATAAAATTATCTCGGTTGCGTCTTCAAGCGAGACGATCCTGCGGACGTCTGAAGAAAGAGAGGGCTGAGAAAGTGCCAATGTTAGAGGAGGACAAAAGATGCGCATCTCCGCGGGAAAATTGTGCGGCAACGCCGCGTCCACCAATCGCCGGACGTTCGCTTCTTGTTTTTTTCTTCGATTTTTAATATTAGATTACGTTTGAAAAATGTGGACTGTCTGAATAGAAAATTATTCGTTACCATGGCTATTCATTTGAATAATTAATTAATTTAATAGGCTATGTGATTCTATGACGTCTGTTGTAAAAAGCTCAAAATTATATTGTTTTATAGGTCTTACAGAGTACCTATTACGTTAAAAAATCATCTAAATGTGGGTTAACGGCTTATTTGACGTGAAGTTTAAATGGGTATTTTCAGTAAGCACGCCAAACTGACAATGAATAATGCATAACACGTTGTTTTTACCGCTGCCGTGGTAAATTGAAATTTAAGCGCATTATTATAATAGGCTTTTACATGCTCCTGTGCTATGCAATTAAATTTTAAAAACGTCACTCTAAATGTCACTGGAAAGTAAAATATTTTAAATATTTGTTAGCAGCTTATAAATTAAAAAATAAAGTTTTTGAGATATATTTGGTAAAAGTACGCAATTACGGTTGACATTTATCAATTTTAACTCACATTCTTACAAAAAAATATTTATTTACGATACTTTAATTAACAATCTATAAAAAAACTAGCGGTCCGCCCCGGCTTCGCCCGTGGTACATATGAAAAATAGATGTTGGCCGATTCTCAGACTTACCCGATATGCACAGAAAATTTCATGAGAATCGGTCCACCCGTTTCGGAGGAGTATGCAGACTAACATTGTGACACGAGAATTTTATATATAAGATAAAGAAAGACATCACATTAATTGTATGATACTTTTTATTTATTTACTTAGAGAAAAAGCTCAAAACAATTTATCTTAAATTCATACTACCTACATTCCACATACCAGGCTAGCATAACCGTCTAGTACCCACTACATTAAAAACACAGTCTCGAGGTAACAAAGACCCTCAGTCCCTCAGCATCAGACCGTGACGTGCACCTTGGACCCTTTGCATCGACCTACAATATTATTCGACTTTGACTTCGCCATTTTTAGTGGGAACTTTTTGGTCGATTTTTAAGGATAAGTATGTTTAATGAAGGGTTTTGAATGAGGGCTGTTTTTATGTTTTTTGGTATATTTTTAAAGCAAACGTTTTTGTAAATTGACTTATTTGTAATAATATTTCAATTAAATATAAGTAAATTTGTGTGTATATATGTTAGTTAAAAAGTATACAGTAGTAGATTATTGTTTTAATAATTAAAGTTAAAATAGTGATAAAATAATTTGGAAAATCCAAAAGTGCACGCCTCATAATTTTTTTTTAATAAATATTTATTAATTATTATTTTTGTTTATTTAATAACAATTAAACCACATCGAATCAGACCCTGAAAAATGAAAGGGTTCTATTCCTGAGCATACTCAAGCGTAAGAGAAAAAAAAAGACTCGATTAGTAAAGTATTTCGGTCGCTATCGTGTTAACAAGAAAAAGGATCCGCACATACAGACACACGGACGTCCAAGACAGAACTTTTTTAAACTGTTTTTTAACTAGTTTAAATAACAAAAATGACATCAAAAATATCATGAACGTTAAAAATAGTGTTTTTTCTTAATATGTGTGTGTATGTTTTATCTTACAAGTGCAATGTATGATACATAAAGACATTTTAAGTTTGAAAAATCAGATGTTTTGCGCGAAGTGACAGTAGTACCCACCTCAACGCTTCGCTTATGAGGCGTGCAATTAAATAGTTGACGAAGGAAGAATCATTCCAATTTATCATTAGTATTTTGATTACTTAATATTATAATTGCTTAGTTTCAGCCACATTTAATTGGTTATTGTAATGACTTAAAAGTTTATATATTTGATAAATTATCAAGGCAATCATTTATAATGTTAAATTGGTTCAATTTTATTTAAAATTTAAAAAAAATTTGACGCTTACTCTTATCAACTGTATTTTATGTGCAAAGTGCAAACGTTCAATTTACAAAAATATCGTAATATTTTTGACGAACTTAAAGTGGCTGAACTTTTTGATTCAGAATTATTTTTTAAAGAATACGTGAAATGTATTAAAGGTTATTTATACTTAAAACCTAATTTTTTAGGCAAAAAATATCTTGAATTTAAACAAAAACATACCAGGCTAGCATAACCATCTGGAATTTAAACAAAAACTAGTAAAATACAATTGGATGTAATCTACAGCACAGGTGCTCGTAACTTGTCAACCGTTCTTAATGTATTCTAACGGAAATTGCACAGATAAAATACGTTTTACGTCTATATTATATTCTTGTTCAAGGGTTCTGTATGTACATATATGGGTAATGTTAAGACCAAGTCAAACACCAAGTTCAAAGACAGTATTAAAATTATGATGCATTTCTTTACCTACGCACTACGCTATGGCAAATAGGCGCTCTATGGTGAAGTGTTCTTTAAAACACGAAATAATTCAGGTATTTGTTCGTATTCTATACTATTTATTACGGGGTCAAAAGTATTTTGATTATTTATTTTATTAAAAACATCAAACCCATATTGATTACAAACTCTATCAGTCAATTTAGGTAAGTAGAAGTACTTTATTGAGTAAAAACTAAAAATTAACTAGAATCTATTACCATAGATCCTCTCTTATACCAACTGTAATCTTAATAGATAGTTACTATAGATATAAGTATGTATCTGCTATTAATTCCCCCTATTCGATTGGTGCATTGTTTTAATTTATTACTTTGTAAATAATTTACATTCTAATCTCGATAACCGCCAAGAATTCCTCACAAAAAATATAAGAAGCTCGATTTAACCATCTTTAAACAGGCAACTTTATCTTTAAGAGAATACAAGACTGCTTCTAACTCTCGTGAATATAAATATAACGTTAAGATGTAAAATTGTTTTTACCTCCAGTCCCGACATGTTCAAACCACTGGCCCGTAAACAAGGGACATATCCTGCCTGCCTCTTAATGAAATAAATTGTCTTTCACCCATGTAATAAAGGCCATAAACACCTCTTTTAAATTACAGGAAAACCAACCCAAATTAACTGATATAGAGGTTATATTACTGTGACAGAAATGTTAAAAGATACAGGCTGTTCGTGAGAAATACAGCGTTTTTAGTATGACGTGCTCCAATGCGTTTTCGTTTGGATAAGTTGATCTCATACTTCTGTTATATTACATAGGAATTTCCTTTTGAGTTGCGCAATGATGGGATGTTGAAAGTGAGATAAGGGCCACGCAAAATCGTAAATATCTGGAAGAAAAGCGTTCTTGGGCAAAGAATTTGTTCTACTACGGCCCTAGAAGCATTTAATTTTAAATTTTTAATGACAAATAGCGTATTTCTTAATTTATATTATTAACGAATGATTCCTTCCTACAATATCACAAGTAAATGGGAAATTATCGATCCGTTCGAAAAAGCTCTATGTGCTCTTTCAGAAATTGTGACGTACTAACACCATTATATTCATAACTCAGTTTTAAAAGTTCTCCATTAAGGTTATATATATTTTATTGTTATCCCCGCATGGAACTCCAAAACAAAATACTTACATATTATAAGAAGGTAAATATTACAGTTTCAATAAAAAACTAGTCATTAGGGCGTTTTATTTTGAACATGTAACAGTCCGATTCAAAGACGACTGAAATAATGTCATATTTTGTTAGCATATTTAGTAACTTAAGCCTGTCCCCCTCTTTTCACTTACCGAATTCCTCTCTTCCGTTCTGTATTTTTAACACGTATACTTTCACAAATATCCAAATACTTTCGCCTTTTAATATTAATTGTGGATATATTTTAGTTGTTTGTAGTTTTAATTGATTTAATCACTGTGTATAAATTTTCAAGAACAACAATAGTTACATCAAGTTTTATGTAAATGTACAATTACATGTAGTTTAAAAAATAGTGTCATTTGAGTCACTTAAAATTTTATCTTTTAATGAAATGTGTCCATGAATTTTATCTTTTAATGAAATGTGTCCTTGAATTTTATCTTTTAATGAAATGTGTCCGTGAATTTTGTCTTTTAATGAAATGTGTCTTCGCTAGCAACCACTTCTAGTATTTATAGAAGTATTTAATCATATTAATTTGATTATAATTACATCTAATAGTTTCTATAAATCAAAATCACAATTATCCATACAAAGATTTATAATCCATAGTAGCTTTACACACACAGTAGCTAAGTTGAATACATTCTTACCTTAATACTACAACACTATCAAGATAATCTATATCTGTATCATCACATATCATTTTATCACAAGACACACAATAAATCACTAATTATTTATATCTATTGTAATTATCACTGACTAATTCCTTCCACGAACGAGTGACAATTTGCGGAAAAAAAATGAAGCATGCAAATGGTTTATCATATAACGTATACCTGCTTAGTATTCACGTCCATCTAGCTATACGCAGAATCCGCATACAATGGTGAAATCGAAAAACGTCTTATTCTGATGAGGATGTACGAAGTGGAGGCGATAATGGTTTTTAATACGCTTTTATTGTGCACCTGTATGTTTGTATGTAACCGATTTCTAGAGAGTCGATATTGACCCACTTCAAACGGCTAAATTCAAACTTTGTACGATTATCAAGGAACGGTGATAAGACCAATAATTTCATGAATTTGTCTTACTATTTCAACCTATGAGTGAAACACGCTGTATTTAACTATAATATTTTAATCATAGTGTGGGCAATGAAGCTGATGGGTCGTCTGATGGTAGGTAATCGACCACCACCCCTGAACAAAGATTTGCCAACTATAGTATGTCATATAGGACACATGCATATAATCTGTTACATTTGCAATATTCCAATGATACTTATTTTACGTCAGGCATTGTATTTTTCAATAAGTAAAGGCCGCCAACACCTGTTATATTTAAAGATAGCATACATAGTCTAAATAGGTACTACAAACCAACAAAAATGAACATAATATCTAAAAAAAAATTGAATAAATTCCGGATGACAAACAAAACATAATTAGACTAGTTAAAGAGGAATTTATATCAAGGAATTATTATTATTATCAGCTAACATAAATCGACGCCCCCCGCGAATAATCCGGTAATCGTAAAAGTGAAAATGTTCAGGAAAAATAAAAAACCATTTTTCCTTAATAACTCCATTAAACAAAAAGTATCAGAGACTTTTAATATCGCATATGGAAGCTAATTTTTTCAGCTATCTGGTTATTTCAACAAAATTTAAGTAGTCCCAAGGGCTTCGTTATAATTTAGCTGGATGCATTTTACTATACTAGTGTAGGTCAAGCTCTGGTCAGTAATGTCACTTACGATATTGTTCGTGTAAATTTATATTTTCGACGGCAACAGTAATATCTTGTTGCGCTAATATTCGTGTTATTTGTTTTGTATACTGAACATTTGTAAAAATCTATTATTTGGTTATTCGATTGTTGAACAGTAACGTACATTTTATTGTTATAACTATTACTGTTTATTCGAATAGTTTACTTAAGTATTATTTGATGATTATTATAGTATATTTTATGAAATACAGGACATTTTAGTAAATGAAACAACTTTGGATTGTTTCACAAAACACGATAGTTATTATTATTATAAAAAATAGACACTGCACTGAAGACACGACTATTACACATGATTACATAATCATGAAAATTATACTATGGTCCTATTACAGTTAAAAATTTAATCAGAATCCTCATCAGAACCTCACAGAATGCGAATCTACCGTGACCAGTCAGTACTTGTGTGGTGTGGTGTGGTGTGTGATGTCTTTTTCCCGACTACCTTCTATGCAGCAGCAGCGCTTGGGAAAAAGAGCTTCGTGACTCCGGCCGTTCCTCCTACATCGTATCTCCTATCCCATTCGCTGATCGTAGCCAGTCTCAAAATACGCTTGACGAATGAAACAGGATACAGATCGTAATCCGGTTTCCTCCTCAACCCCAGAGCGGCCTCCTTGGCTAACTCGTCTGCCCGTTCGTTCCCCGCCCTGCGTGCGCCTTAATCCAAAACAGGGAGACCTCCCGCCTCTGCAATGCAGCTTTTCGGAGGGCCGCCCGTGTTTGTACAGTCAGGGGATGAGGGGAACTCAGGGTAACCACCTGGAGCGCCGATCTGGAGTCAATAAGGACACCGACCTTTGCCGCTCCACTCTTGCAGGCTATGTCTACTGCTCTTTTGAGCGCTAGGAGCTCAGCCTGATAGACGGTACAATACGGTGGCAACGCAAGCTTAATGGCCTTTGTCTCGGCATCACCTTTCCATACGGAAAAGGCGGCTCCGACTCGACCCTCAATCTTGCTGCCGTCCGTATAGACCCTGTGGACGTGGCTGTTAACCACGTCAGCATAGGTGTCCTCATTTATCAAGCCGAGCCCCAGTTCTACCTGCTCTGCCGAATGTGGGTCCTCAATCGCAAGAGCCATTCGTTCCACCTCCCTGTCCCTCAACACCGCCGGGTGCGACACACCCCTCTTGATCTCATAAAGCCTCGAAGCTTCGAGTATCCTGAGGTCAAGAGGGAGAATCCCAGCCAACAGCATCGCAGAGTTCAGGGAGACAGTCCAATATGCTCTGCAGATCTTCTGGGCAAAACCCCGTTGAACGGTGTTAAGCCTCTTTTGGACCCCCATCTTTTCCGTAGTGGGTGCCCACGCTGCTGATGCATACAAGATAGTCGGTTCTATAACTGCGATATATATAGTCTTAACTTCTTGGGAGTTAAGCCCCCAATTTACTCTAGCTGCTCTTGCTAATAGCTTATAACGGGCGATTGCCTTTTTGCAAACGCTCCCGACGTTTCGGTCAATATCAGGCCGCCATCAATAGTAAGGCTCAGCATCTTAATACTTTCGAAATATTGGATGTCCACACTCCCTATTACAAGTCGTGGCATGTCAAATTTTAATTTTCGTGTCGAGAGCAGGGCACATGACTTGTGTGGTGTGAATTTTTGTTTATTTCTGACACCCCATTCGTCAATTTTCCTCAATGTGCAGTTTGTCTTCGTCTCTACTTCTAAAGCAGTATCTCCATCAAACACTAGCACAATGTCGTCGGCAAAAGCCTGACAAAACACATCCATCTCCTCTAACATCCACAGCAGAGGATCCAGCAAGAGGACCCACAGGAGCGGCCCACCTATGGAACCCTGCACGCACCCCTTGTTGGTCTCTCTACTCACTTCACACCCGCAGGTATGCGGGGGACAAGAGGTGTGAAAGTTAGGTAACTTTCACACCTCTTCCACTCAGGTGTCTGCTGATCACCCGCCTTACGTTCCCCGGCAACTTCGGCCAACCGCACCTTTATGACTGGCCACCAGGCGCTGTCGAAGGCTCCCTTTATGTCCAGAAATACCACAACAGAAATCTTCTTCTCCTCCCTCTTATTTCTGATGTGGCCCACCAGTATATAGAGGGCGTCCTCGGTGCTCCTCTGTGGCATGAAGCCATACTGATGGGGGCTTATAATTGTAGGCAGCAGGTAGAACCTGAGTCGGACGACCAGCATCTAATGAAGATGAAGATGAAGGTTTCGATGTGGTCTATTCTGATGCCTGCCTCGTTTATCTATCAAACTTTCATCTCTTTTAATTTTTCTAAGGCCGTGTAAATCATTTGCTCAGTAATAGAAAGTGTTTATACCTTGCATAATACCTTACATACCAATACCTTGCATACTTGCACTCCATAATGAATGTATCTGGAAATCGATTTCTTAATAAAACCCCGAATAAGCCTGTACTAGCACTTACTTAAATAATGTAGAAAACTATTTACCTGAATAATATCGTAACAATGTTTACTGTCGAAGCATATTGATATTATTTTTCGTAAAGATCTAAAACCATATTATTCGTTTAAAATACATTTTAATGTTATTTTATGGAATATACGCGTAATTTTTCATATCTTCGTAAATAAAGATAGAAAAATTCTGAAAAAAATTTACATGGTGTATTTTAACTTCTAGATGCCGAAAAACGCATAACATGAAAAACCCCGTAATAGGTCATTACCGGATTATTCGCGGGGGGCGTCGAAATCATTCACAAATCCATTCTGTTTATATCGCATTTCTTAATCAGAATAATCTCTTCAATGGAAATTAAGCCTCAATTGAATTTTTAAGAACTCACTGTCGCTTTGGTTTTTCCAATTACATTTTCCTTAAAACAACAATTCATTCATCATTCGAGAAATCATGAATGAAATCCAAATATGTAATTATTGTAATGTCCTATATTTTATAGTACAATACATTTTTACGTGTTTTCTTACTGATTTTGTTTATCCATAATGTCCTACCCTATCCTATGTATGACCTATCCTACTAATATTATAAATGCGAAAGTTTGTGAGGATGGATGTTGTTCTTTCACGCAAATACTACTGAACCGATTGCAATGAAATTTAGCACACATATAGAGGGTAACTTGAATTAACACAAAGGGTAGGAGCTAGTTTTATCCCGGAAATCCCTCGGGAAAGGCAACTATGCGGGTTTTCTTTGAAAACGCGGGCGAATCCTCGGGCGGGTAGCTAGTCTCCTATAAATGTGAATTCAATACATTTTTTAAACATTCTCAAAGACTGAAGAGTAATTACTGTGTATATATTTGTTATATTTGAATTTTTTACCGAGATTAAATAGACATCGTTTGGTAGTATTTTACTTTTGTTGTTTGTGGATTTGATAACGTTGTTTTGTACCAGATATCCTCCTTCTTGATGGATAGAATAAAATAATTTCAAGGTTGGTTTTTATGGAATCGAATTCTTTATAAATATAAATTTAAGGTTTCTTCAGGGTACTGTTAGTAGAATACAGAGCAGTAAACAAACTGACTATGGAATATAGATATAAACAAATTTAATAGAGCTTCCGGGATAGGAAGTAAAACATAGAGTCATAAACAAATAAAATAGCGTCGAACAATATAGAATAGTAATAAAATTTAACAGCTACCAGGATATTATTGCTACACTTTAACTAAATAAAATCGCAGTCAGTAGTATTAATAGAGTTATAGAGCCTCCAGGACACAGCATATAGAGTTATAAACAAATTAAACAGTCACCAGATTGTTACTACAAAATATACTATATCCCAATAAAATAGCAGCCTAAATATATAGAGTTATAAACAAATTACATAGAGCCTCCAGGACACAGCATATAAAGTTATAAGCAATTTGAATAGGACCGATCATTGAACCCCGCAAACAATGAGCCTGCAAATACATCCAAGGAATTAGCATCCAGCCAGCATTCACATCACAATCGATTTTTATCTCGAGAAATTCTCGGTACTTGTACTAAATGTCAGTTGAGATGTGCGCTTGCGCATGGTGACTACACGGTGAATTTTGAAGCGATTTTCGTGGAAATTGGATGACGTTAAGGAAAATTCGCGGGTTTTGAAGGAAAAAGTTTTTGTAGTGAAAGAAAAAAGTATTATGCAGGTTCAAAATGTCTGCTCGTTGTTCATTAAAAAAATACAATAGTAATAACTAATATATAATATTTTACTGGTACAAAAATGTTACCTATTTTAAATTTTTCATTCCTACACCATTTACTTTAAATGATGATGATGCATTTAAGAAGATTAATAATTATTAAGATTATGAAGCGCAATTCGCTCTATATAATATTTATTCCACATACATTTTCATATTCCTTTCTTTACACCCAAAGCATGGTCACAGAGCTAGTACGCAAAACGCATGCCAATACAATGCACCCACGGGCTACAATATGCATTCAGCTTGACCAACGAGATGAGCTGCAACCAGCAACCACACACAGACAATAATATATTATGATAGTTTTTATTGGTGTATATATGTCATAGTCAGATTATAATTATAATGAAACTAGCGGTCCGCCCCGGCTTCGCCCGTGGTACATACATATATTTACGTTTTCTCTACATAAGAACCATTAAGGAATTTTTTACACCTTGGGTTACATTATTGTATTTTTGGTAAGGATCTCTAATTTTTTTGAAAATGCAATACCTATAGCCTATGTTGCTCAGTGAAGATGCATCTTTCTAATGGTGAAAGAATTTTTGAAATCGGTCCAGTAGTTTATGCGTGAAAACCATACCTACATACATACATAATTACAAACCTTTCCTCTTTATAATATTAGTATAGATTAAGACCACCATTCACTATTAATACTACAACTCATACTCTGTCGAGCAAGATTAAAAACTGTTGAAAAATTGTGAGTTGTGTTCAACATATCATTTTTCTATGATTTAAAATCTGTACGTAACAAAACTTTTTGCGATTTATTTTGTAAAATGGTTCAAAGCATAAATAAAAAAAGACGTGTGGCACTCGGGGACTGCCGCGGTAAAGCTATTGCATGCTATGCCTCCAAGCCACACCTCCGTGCCCGTCGGAGTGGGAAGCGTGAGGTTTTTTCGTTACGGAATTTCTGGATTCTGTCTCCGCGCTCAAGGCCCGCGATAGAAGCTATGCAATAGCTTAAAATACAATTTCCCGTCATACCGATACGTGAAAAAAAATATTCGAAGTCAAAAGTAAAAAAAAAAATTTTCTCGATGTACATTACGATTATATGCATGACTTGTCGAATTATCTATCACATTTTAACATCTCGTTAATCCATTCTAAACTCCAAAATCATCCATAAAATCTTACCAAATCTCACCAAATTCCAACCTCCTCAAACAAACAACATAAACACCAATATAGCTTCCTGTATCATATCCCAACATCTCAGGATTCCACTACATGGTGTCAAGTGGCCATTGATAACGCGAGATCACACAATGCGGTATTATGCGATACCTAGAACATAAAGTTATTACTTAACGACAGATTGAGTATGTTCCACTTAGCACCATGAAATGTACAGAAATGAAAAATGTGCAGAAACGGATAGAAAATCTACAGAATGTATTTGTTTGATTAGGAATTAGATGTTAGAATGTCCTGTACATAAGTAGTTTATTAGTGAATGAATTAGATATTATAAACTTTAAGCACTTAATTATTACTTAGCTTTAGCTTCAGCCTTCAGGGTATTGTCAACTTACAACCCTACTTCATCAGTGCAAGTTGAAAATTAAGGACTTTCTGAATTTCAGATAGTAATTTATGTGGATTAATATTATCTTACAACTTATACAGAATTTAGAACTGATACATATGATCCTTGCAAAGTTCATAAATTATACTGCATACTCATTGGTAACTAAATAACTTGCTGAAACTTGACCAAAATAATGAAAAAAAAAAAAATCGTGTTATACATGGGTTGATCCAAAAGTAATGATAATCAATATTAAACAAGGTCATTACAGTTAAAATTATTATGTATTCCTCTAGATAGTCTTCTAACTAGATAATATACTTCGATATTTTTTTTCTTAAACTTAAAAAAAAAAAACTTTGACTTCATCCACAAAAACCCCTCTACTGCGGCCATCACTTCGCTGTCGTCTTAAAATTTCTTGCCTCGAAGGTGTTTCTTGTGCCGAGGAGAGAGATAGAAATAACTAGAAGCTAGATCTAACAAACAGGGTGGGTGTTCAAGCATTTGGAATGCCGATTTTTGAATGGCAGCCATTGCAACTGACGCTTTGTGATCTGGTGCGTTGTCTGGGTGAAACAGCATTCAAGCCCGCATTTTGCCATGTCTCTTTTCCTCACTAACCTACCGCAATCTTTTAATTTGGTCTGTGTAGTAAGAGCCCAATATAGTGGCTACCTTCTTAAAATATCCCACAATAATTATTCCTTCAGCGTCCCAAAAAACTACCGCTTTAATCTATCCCACTAATTTTCACTTTGAATTTCTTCATCGTCACTTTGGAAGCTCGCATCCAGGCCATTGATTGTTTCTTGGTTTCAGCATAAACATGGTGAACCCGGGTAACGTCCATAATCACAAATCGTGACAAAAAATTATTCTGGTCTCAAAAAAAATTTGGAAATTCACCCTCTAAATGTCGAATCGTTGTTTCTTCTTTTCGTCGGGAAACATTCTGGCACCCACGGTTCACTTTCAAATTAATGTAAATACTTGGAAACGTGGCCTATTGACATGATTTTTTTGTGATAACTTAGTGAGTACATGAGCAAGCAAAATATATTTATTTTGTATTTTTATGTGCACAGGAAATACCCAATTATCATTAGTTTTGGATCAACCGTATTAGCTTTTATCTAAATAGTAAATACACAACGTTTAATCTACATTACAGAGATATTTTATTTTATTTTATTTTATTGAGGCTGATTAGCAGCTGTACATCGATTTTTTTACATAAAAATATACAAAAAATACATGATGGACAACTAATAAAAAATAGAGATATGAAATTATATTGAAAACTAAGTAGGGTACCAAGTGGACTGGACCAATATAATCTCGAGAACGGCTGAATGAATATCAATGGTAAATATTGATCAGACATTCCACAGTTTATTGATAAATGTGTTTCATAATTACGTTTAAAATATTATATCACAATACCGGAAACATTTCATTTTGATAATTCTAAGTAAAACTATTAAAATTTTGTACTTATACTTATAGAGTTAGCCGATCGTCTCGGCTCTTTTCGGGTATGAAGAGGAAATAAAAGACAGCCTGTGTGGCAGGAAAAATGTAACTTTCTATTAGTCAAAAAATATTTGACATTGGTCCAGTAGTTTTTGATAACATTACAAACATACACCAAAACACAAATGTTACCTCTATAAGCCACTTGAACGATTAAAATCATAATTTATCAAACATCATCAAAATCCATTCAACCATTTCTGATACACACAAACACAATCATAATGTTTTACAACTTAATTTAACTTACTTACACTTAAATTACATAAACACTTAACGCGCTGCGCGTACGCAGGACAAAATATATTATTCAAAGCATGATTTTATGATGCTGCGTCTGAATGGAGATCTTATCTTACTTCACAGGTATCATGGGTTGTATCAATGATCATTTGGAGGGTATTAACCGACTTGAGAAAGAGAGTATAATGGTAATAGCATTGTATGTATGTTTAACGTTAATTAATTATGATTTTCAATAGTTGGGTGACGTTTAGAAATGTAATTACAACTCTTAATAAAAAATGTCCCTCCAAAATTAATT
The DNA here is from genome assembly GCA_907164685.1 of Colias eurytheme. Taxonomy (NCBI): domain Eukaryota; kingdom Metazoa; phylum Arthropoda; class Insecta; order Lepidoptera; family Pieridae; genus Colias; species Colias eurytheme. Next base: position 42,351 of record CAJQZN010036934.1, on the reverse strand, counting down.
AAATTCCGTTGGGAGAAATAGATAGAGATGTAGACTGTAGAGGTTGGGTTGTTTTTCTCACATTTATTACGTAAAATAGAGGAATTATTATAGTAACTAGCGGTCCGCCCCGGCTTCGCCCGTGGTACATATTTATGTTTTCTCTACATAAGAACCATCCTGGTACTTCAAGGAACATAATAAAAAAAGAATTATCGAAATCGGTTCAGCCGTTCTCGAGTTATGCGCTTACCAACACATTTTGCTATTCATTTTTATATATAAGAGAAGATATCTCACTCGAAGTTGAACTAGACGTTCGCGTTTATGCTACGGGAGCAAATCGCGATGGGCATTCTATATTAGATCTACATATATAAAAACTCTACCAAGAAGCGCTTTACAACCTTCAAACGATATAAATTAGGTACAGAACATAACAGATGCTTCACCAAGCTTTATAGAATTCAATATTTATACAGATCTTTACTAAGGAAAAGGATCATATTCACCTTTCAGATGTACCAAATAAACTTTCCTAACAAAAAAAGTCCTACAAAAATTTTCAAAAATTCCTAATTATATTCCTAACAAAAAATTACTAGGTTAAGCGCAACTAGCATGATCTCTCCATTGTCAGTAACCATCCTGGCCACCGTCCATGTTGGAATTCGGTAAATGTGATAGTGTTTACAAGTAGCCAACTGAATTATTCAGCTTTTTATGTTATTTATTGTACAGGAAGCAATACTTTAACGTTATCCGTGAATAAATGGCAAATATTAGTGATTTTGGGGTTACGTCATGTTTAGGAATAAACAATTTGAAAATGCATACTTAAAAAAATTGTATCAAAAGCTTAGATTATGGACTGATAGAGAAAAAACAACAAATCAAATTTAGTTGTAAGTAAAATGTTATTGTTTAGTAGGTATGTACATAAGAATTAGTTTAATTTCTTTCTAATTATTTTGTGTGTGGGCGTGTGTGTAGAACGGGCGGGAAAGAACTAATCAGGTGATCTCCATCAAGACGGATAAACAATAAAATCGTCATTTTTTTTTATTTCGTGTAGAAAATATATTTTAGTTTTTAAAAGTTAATAAAATTAAATTAAATGTAACTCAAATCCATATTAATGTAAAAATGTAAAGCATTTCGTTTCTTAAATGAAATTTCGCTAACTCTTACTTGATTTTCAAATAATTCAACATTAATATTGTTCAAAAAAATTAAAAATTTAACATTAATACTAGGATACACTTGACAGAAATCACGTGACAAACCAACGGACCGTAATTTCATCTCATCAATATGGACGCGGCGCTCGGAGCCAACGGCCGGCGTTTCCTCAAAGATTTTAGATTTTACACTTCCTTGCGAGATATTACGTTTGACTGCGTAATTGATAACTGTCAGTAAAATATCATTCATATTATAAGCATACTAGCTTTCTGCCCGTGGCTTCGCCCGCGTTTTCAAAGAAAAACCCGCAATGATCCCGTTCCCGTGGGATTTCCGGGGTTAAACCTATCCTTAAAATCCTTCCTTGATCTATATCAGTCACCTTTGAGTTTTTTATATACTTATAGATTTTGTTATGGACAAAAGTTATAATTTTTATTCTTTCTTTGGTAGAGTACCTACCTAAATATGCGACAAAAAGCATGGAATGAAATAGGTTGATTTATTTGCAAAATGTGCTGATTTTGTTGTTTGTTGACTCTATAAAGAAAATGAACAACTGAAAACTGAAAAAAAACTGAAACTATTCCCTGCCATACAAGGTAATGTGGAAATTTCCCTTATAATAGTTGCCTAATACCTACTTCATCTTTGGTACAGGTTTTAACACACTTTCTATCTTGAAGACGTTATTACATACATAGTACATATTATTACATAGTGTTATATTATCTGTGACATTACTTCCCTATACTTACATTCTCTTTAATTGACCAATCCGTCTTTCCCTAGAACTTTGAATAATCCATCACCAAAACAATCTCGCAATTCTTCGAAACCTTTCAATGAACTTCATTCACTGCGATGATCGGGTCTAACGGTACTCCTTGTCTATCAAATACCACCAATTTAACTTGACCCCTAACAGCTCATACACTTCCTGTTCAAAACCTAAATTAGTTTGCAAAAAGATGGGAGGAGAAGATCAAGTTATACTGGTACTATACAACGTGACCAGTTTTTGTAGAACCATGTATTATAGGCTGAGTTCTTCTTAATGGTTCGATTTTGTTAACACCAAGGGGGGGTTGGGAGGTCTTTTAAACTGGTACTATATAAGAGGATGTTTAATTCTTGTCTCGTTGACAGGCTTCCGTGAAGATACGTGTAATATGGATTGAATGGTTAGTTTGCCTGTTTGGAAATTTAACTTGATTGTTCTAAGCCGGTTAAAATAGTGGTTTTATTTAAATTCTTGGCTTGAACTCGTAATATGTAATGATGGATATGTTGTGTAAGTGTAATTATAAGTAGCTTTATCAAATTATTATTATACTTTATCAAATATAACTTAAACACGCTTAAACTCCTGAAATTATAGTATTGTCACCGATCCTTGATAAGAGTACAAAGTTTGAACTCAATCTGTGGGTCGAAATCGAGTCTAAAAGAGTCGGTTACATACAAACATATAGATTACTAGCTTTCCGCCTGTGGCTTCGCCCGCGTTTTCAAAGAAAAACCCGCATAGTTCCCGTTCCCGTGGGATTTCCGGGATAAAACCTAGCCTATGTTACTCGTGGATAATGTAGCTTTCGAATGATGAAAGAATTTTTAAAATCGGTCCAGTAGTTTATGATCCTATTCATTACAATCAAACAAACAAACAAACAAACAAAGTTTTCCTCTTTATAATATTAGTGTAGAAAAGCCTGTTAAAAAGAGACGTATATTCGTATTTCTGTGAAATTTAAGAAACATACCTACCTATTCTTTATCTAATAATGATAGAAGCTTCATGACCTGGAATTGCGCACACCCAAATAAATATTATACTTCTAAAAAGTAGCAAAAATAATAAATTCCACTTATAAAACTGGGTTAGATTATCCGTATTTCGTTTTATTTATTTACCACTCAAGATGAAGACGCCCAAAAACAGATAAGAGACAGTAGTCCATGATAAATCATGACTTCTGAAATAACTTCATTTCCTTGCTTCTGAAATAACATGCAATTATTTGATGAAAGTTAAATATAAATATTTTTTATATTAACTAACAATTCATTAATAATAAAGGCGTCAACAATTCATTTACGTATTTAGCAAATACTTAACTGTTAAAAAGAAATTGCAGATTACATTAAACGATTTGAAATTTATAAGTAACTAGATTTCCGCCCGCGGCTTCGCCCGCGTTTTCAAAGAAAAACCCGCATATTTCCCGTTTCCGTGGGATTTCCGGGATAAAACCTATCCTATATGTTAATCCAAGTTACCCTCTATATGTGTGCTAAATTTCATTGAAATCGGTTCAGTAGTATTTGCGTGAAAGAGTAACAAACACACACACACACACACACACATCCTCACAAACTTTCGCATTTATTATATTTGTAGGATTAAAACATTTACATAAATTAAATAAATGCTCCTTGATCATATTTTTTAATGATACTGGCACACGCTAAAAAAAATATTTTAAAATCAGAATCATCGCAATCAAAATAATGCAGTTGTCATGTTCGGATACTCGTACCGTCCGCGTCACTGTAATGTTAGTCATATGAAATCAATTTAGATAATCCTATCAAGCCGATAAAATTTCACTTACACCAAAATCTAAGCGACAACGTTTCTTCAAGTAGGTCGATTTAGTCCGGCGTTGGTCTGATATGATATCAACTACTTGTCACTACCTACACTATTTGATAAAAATTAAGTACTATCAAAAATAATACAATCATGGAAATCCCTGAGAATGAAAGGTAACCCCCCCCCCACTAATAGGTACCTGTTGTCGTGTGTAATTTACTAATTTCAGTGAAATGATAAATCTTTCTTTGATAAGATTTCCTGCTTAATAAACCTAATTATTTTTGTCGCAACATTCACACAAACAAAATTATCTGAGAAATCTATAATGATCGGATTGCGTCAATATTATAGTGAAATCCCTTACGGCGGGGGCACACGACGCGTTGCGGTGGCGGTCCGGTGCCGGAGCGGTGTCGCTGCGTCGTCTTACATAGAAATATCTGTGGCATGTCACACGATGCGCTCCGGCGCCGCACCGGACTTGTAACCACCAAGACGAGGCGGGTGAATGAATGCGGTGCGACGTCGGAGCGGCACCGCTCAGTTGTTTTGCGTCACAAGGAAGGACTGACTGTCCAACGCTGCTACGGCGCCGCTGCGACAAAACAACGTTACGGCCGCGGCGCCGCACCGCTCGTGTGCCCACTGACACGGTGAAATCTTTGCGGTGCGGCGCCGCAACGCATCGTGTGCCCCCGCCGTTACTACCTTATGAGATTTGGTACCTACCTAATATGAATGAAAAAAAAATGGTGTAAGCAAATAAATAATGATTCACATTTTGATAATACATAATTATTATTAAAGTCTACGCAATGCAACGTCTCACAAACTGGGACACTATGATCAATAATAATTCAAACACATCATACATTGTTATATAGAAAGACCGTAACATCATGTAATGTTTATAAAAATATATTACTTCATCGTACCTTTTTACCAGTAAGTAAAACAAAATTTAAGGAATTCGATTAAATTTTATATTCAGTAACTTCATAACTTTAAAAAGACGAAGTATTTACATAATATATCCATCATCTATTCCATTGAGCTATTTTATAGATATTTTCCCGCTATAATTTTCAACAAAGAGGTTATAATGAAAGACGTTCCATTCGTTTGAATTTCGAACAGCCCTTCTCCAGAGCAGATCGATCTGAAACCCAACACAACTAGAATATTCCATAATCTATATACACAAGTATCATTGAAATACCGACCTTATACGCCTAACACAAATGCAGGAATCGCTTGAAAGCTTCCTGAGTTTTCCCTACAGAACAATCTTGCTATGTTCCATATTCAAATTGGTCTATCATTATTTACCATGCATTCGAATTTGTACTTTAAAGCATTGCATTACAGCTGTAAATTGCATATTTTCTTCCATTTTAAGAGAATCGATCTCATTTTCAGTTGAAAATACAAAAGCTCCAAGCGACAGATAACAACGTTTTCAAATATGTATTCTATTCTTGAGCAGTAGAGTTTAAATTTGCGTATAACTGATATAACAGGGAGTAACGTAGTATCTCTGGTAGGAAGATATTCAAGATGTATAAAGGTTATTGGTAGAGATTTTCAGAGGGCGAAGTCTATTTACGTAATTATATACAAGAAGAGAGGGGAGTATTAAAATGGATGCTGTACAGACGATTCTCAACATAATATTATAAAATACCTATTAGGATAAAATATAGTTTTTAACTATTTAGCTGGAAAATTGTATGGCCATGTAAATCAGGCCTTGTTCGTGGTAAAATAGGCATTATCTTTGAATAGTTTGATAGAAACGCTTTCTAAGAAGCTAACAAAGAAACAGTATTATAGGGCTGTTTGAAAGCTAGTGCTTCAAAATAGCAGAAAATGTGTCTTTTAAAGTTTATTATTTTCATAAATAGGTCAAGAGCTGAAGAGATATTACCTGTAGGTATAGTTGTTATCTATCTCATAAACTATATTATTATTACAACAACCTAAATAAGTACTAAATTATGATAGAATCCTCTATAATAAACACTTACTTTTCTACGTAAACTCCAAAGTATTAAATTAAAATGATTTTCATAACATAAATGGTAGGTCTCTAGTCTCTACTAAATATAGAAAATAGCTGTTAGAATCGTCGTAGCTCTAAAGTAAAAACTTTACTTCACAAGCACTTCTAAAGAAAGACTTAAAAAATAAATAGATGAGTTTGAGTTGGAACACAAACTATAATGTTCATAATACTAAAAGAAGCATCCAATTTATAATATAGAATATAATAATTAATAATCATACCTCTAATAATCGAAAAATCGTGTCGTAATCGTATCGTCGTATCGTATCGTGTCGTAAGGCTCTTGTTCTCGAAATTTCGGTACCAGGCGCGACAGAGGGACACTGGGAGGGGCCAGTGATTAATACTCCTCACCCTCTCTAGTGGGTTTTGTACCTAACACCTTTATTGTATGGATTTTAGTACAAATGTAGCAATTTTATACAGAACTATAAGAATAGAGAGTACTAGAAGTTTATAATAATTATTCAACATTAAAATAAACTAAGGTTGTCATTAATATAACTCATGCAATTACACTTACTGCCGAGTGAATTGAGTAGATAGGTATTAACCTATCTACCTACTCAATTCAGAAGCCGGAAAAACCATGTTTAAATGCTGATTAAAAATATTGTCTTGTACGTGGCATATCTTTTCTTAAACCCTAATCAAATCAATTCTCAATTAAGAAAGCTGCCTTTAAGTTTGACACTTCTACATCTAAAGTCGTAATAATCAAACACATTTCGAAGTTATGTTCAAAGAAACACACATTCTTAAAAAATATTTTTCCTGAATCAATACCATTACCCATAAAATGCTAAAACAATGTTTTCTGACCTTCGACCATTACCTATAATACAACTTTTAGAATCATTATGTAAACTTCATAACTTTAAAATTCTTTTGGGGCAAATAAGTTGCTCCTTGCCCCACAGTGGGGCAACACTTACCCAATCGATCCACATTCTACCTCTTATCATAGATTTTGTAACTCAATTTCGATCACTGCTTATTAGATCGTGATAATTGTTCTGGTTATTGACTTAGCTCCTTCGCACACGGGCGATTTTTGTATATTCTTTCATAAATAGTTGCTTAAAATGAAAATACACATATAAATTGTTATAAAGAGCTGATTGAAAGAACACTTTATGTATACCATACCTCTCAAAGAGATTTAAGGGCACATAATATCTGGCTAAACTAAAAAAAATCTACTACATACATAATTATTATATTGTGTTTTAATGTGATAGAGTTGAAGTAAATGTTCTTCAAGGAAAAATAATTATTTCTGCATCAAATAACGTTTGATAATGCTCATAGAGCATTTTGTCATATCATTTTAATATTTAGCTTTTATGTAAAAGATTCGACTAATATGACTTACCTATAACTTAAAAACCTGAACATACATAGATTTTTTGTCTCTACATTTTCATATTACATCAGTTTACTCTCTCATATGCGCAGTACCTAAGGATGTGTGCAACATGCAGTGCGTAGTTTTTCAGTATGATTTCGTAACGTCCGACAATCATCTACAGGTTCGACCTGAGGCTTATGTAAGCGATCTTTGTCAGGTTTTCGTTGTAGGTACCAGTCTAGGTAATAAATGATACGTAATAACACTTCACATCATATAGAAGTCATATTATTCCTGCAGCAACTGGCATGCTCAAACGACCTCAGTCCGCGGAATTTTGCTCAAATCAAGCTGATGACTGTAGCCATTTTGTTTTTCTATGTTTCAATTTCTGTAATCTGTATCACAATCTGTATTATCCGTGTAAAAATGAATTTTTTCAAGACATTTTGACAACTATTTTATACGAAATTTTAAAGTATTTGGGGATGAAGTGCTTAGGTAATTTTAGTATGCCTCATTTTTAACTTTTATAGATACTTAATGGCTTTTGCAGACTATGTTTGTTGGGTACAATTTTGTGTAGGTTACTACTTACTACCTATATTGTAAAATGTATCATCATTGTTAGTTGTAAGTACGTGGTAATAAAGAACATGCGTCATTTATAAATACTTTTAAATCTGATTTCTGAAAGTGTGATAATGAGATAGCCTTACATAAATTATATCATGATTATCAGCTCTTATTATATTCTAAGAACTATAAAGCTCCAAAATATATGTATAAAATCGGGTTCGAAGTATATACTCATCAGCCAAATCTGTTCAGTTCTTCATACCTACAATTTACATACTTAATATGCCAACAACATCAAAATATGTTAACTTTATAAGTAAGTATAATTGAATGTAAGCGATACAAATTATTGCTGTCATTTTCAACTAAAATTTATCAAAATTCATTGAACCATTTTCGTTGTTTTTATCTAACTGCATCATAAGAAGGATGATTGTTTTCACATTTGCGATTGCGATGTCAATTATTGAAATTTCCACATGAATAGTGCAATTTTCTTTTACATTAGTTCGTATCGGAACTAATTTGTATATTTTAGTAGTTTCAAAATTAATTATATCTAATGTTGAAAATATCGTTGTTTTTATAACATAGAGCTCGTAGAAATATAAATAAATGAAGACTTAGAAATTAATTATTTTAGTAACACAGGTTTTCTCAGTAAGAAGAAATGCGTCGTAAGTAACACTTACAAAGTTGTAAGATTTTAATATACACACACAGTAATAATATAATTATTAAGGTTATGTAACATATTTCTACTTTCTCAGCTACCTACCTACTTATTAGTTTAAAATTTTTATAAAACAATTACTTATTAAAATGGGTTTGATTGAATTCAGATATTTTTAAAGTAACTACCAACTATTATTAAGAATGTGTACTATTTTTTTTACTCATAAATTTTTTATAGGTATCCAAAAGTACTAGGCAAACATGACATCCGAATGAGTTCATTGATTCCGAGATCAACGAAATGGCTTCCAAGGTGAGCACGATCAATACTCTGGAACCTTCTGATCTTTCGGTTTTTCGTCTCACTCACGCATGAGATGCTTTTTACCAATTTATTTATGTAATACATAAGAACATGAATTTAAGAATTGTATATTATGTTATGTTCAAGATGACACCTCATACTTTACCCTTTTAAAAGCTACAGAGTTTTTAAGAATATCCTTAAACTAGGGACATAAACATAACTCATAAAACAAATAACTCTATACGCATCATAATGTAGGTATCTTAGTATAAGTAGATTGATTTTAAAAAGTTCAAAAAGAAAATTTTCTATCAATTTTGCGCTTGCAAGCGGAAAAAATATTGCATTTTATTCAGCAAACTAAACAATGAAAGATATAAATTTTAAAACGAGTGGAAAACGTTAAAGTTTATGTATAGAGAGAAATTCCGTTAAATTTGAAAAATATTCAAATATTTCAGGAAGAATTTTTCAGGAGTAGGTACCAGGTGCACATAATCATCAGCAGTTACTCCCCACCGAGATTAACGGAATGGCTTCCAAGGCGGGCGCGATCAATACTCCAGAGGCTTCTAATCTTGCTGATCTTTCGTCTCTCTCACGCAAGATCTTCATCACATCTGGTGGAAGTCCTTATTGCAATGCAGGAAGAGTTAAATTCGTTTGCACATGGGGGAGCGAGATTTACTGTCTCATGTGCTTGAATTTCGTGTTTGTATCCGCTTAGAGGTGCTTATATACGTATATTTAGTGGTCTATGTATAGAATTTTCAGAACAAAGGGATTATATTTCGGAGACAATAGCATTAGCGAAATATCTTATAATATAAATACATACATGTAGATCTTGGAAGATTTCCATTGGAAATAGTGTTTTGATGGACGAAAAGTAGGTTTAGATACTTTTCTCTTCAAATATTGAATTATGTTTCCTACTATAGTGTTATAAGTTCTTTGACTTATTCGCTACGTTATGACACTTGAATACAAACAGCAATAAAAAACTAAGACAAAATAATAAATACCGAAAATGAAATCTACAAGTTGCACATAAGCAATAAATAGCTTCCTGAAAAAATACAGATAAAAAATCGCCTTTATGACGTAGTACATGCGTAGTACATACTATCTCTATGCCTTTATGTCACATAACATGTCAAAGCCATTCCGAATTAAAAAAAAGACACATGAAAAAGATAGTGAAAATAAGGTGAAAATAATATTGCGATAAATATTATTATTAACTAAATAGCGACTCATCGTTTTATCGTGTTAACCTTGGTCTTGGTAATTTTAATTGGATTATAATTTATAATAGATAATTTTACATCCACGTAATATATTATGAGTAATACTAAAAAACAAAACAAAAATACCTGCCTATAATAATTTAGTTTTATCTTATCTGAATATGAAAGTTATGGAATATCTATTTCTATAGGCATATATTTAAAAATTTTCCAATGTTATGTTGGAAGTAAAATATTTAAAAAAAATGTGTGCGTGTACTAGTGTACACATGTAAGAAGTGAAACTTCTCTATGACCTTATTTTTCAAAACATAATTTACTGCAAATTTACAGAAATATGTTGAATCACGCGTGGTAGGGATAAGAAAAAGATGGCGCGTAACGGAAAAATGTCACGCGTAACGAAAAAATGTTACACTAAATTTTTTTCCAACCCCGATAAAGAAGTTTCTCTTCAATATTACTCACTGATTTATTAAAACGTTTGTAAACCTTACTTAGGTATGTTATTTTTTAATTCATCTAATTCGAGCTACAGAAACAAATGTCACAGAAGAGATAGAAAAAAGTAGCTTTCTATTAGTGTAAGAATTTACTTATTAATTTAATTTTTGGACGCAGTTTTTAACATTACCACTGCTAAACAGTGAAGGAAAACATCGTGACGAAACTGACATAAAATTCGACGACATGTGACATATTCCAACCCGCACTTGGCCAGCGTGGTGGATTATGGCCTATACCCTCACAAGAGGCCCGTGTCCCAGCAATGAGAACGTATATGGGCTCATGATGATAATGAAGAATTTAAAATCAATTAAGTTTTAGCCTCTACTTTATTCATATATACTTAATACTTAATTAATATTATAAAGCTGAAGAGTTTGTTTGTTTGTTTGTTTGAACGCGCTAATATCAGGAACTACTGGTCCGATTTGAAGAATTCTTTCGGTGTTAGATAGCCCATTTATCGAGGAAGGCTATAGGCTATACCATCACGCTAAGACCAACAGGATCGGAGCAATGCGGGTGAAACCGCGGAGCACAGCTAGTCATTTATATAACAAACGGATAACCACTTTGTCAAAGCATGTATTAAGTATTAACATAGCTATAAAGAGCCATTGAAAAACAAAGAATCATAACAATTAAATGAAATTCCACTAGCCATGTATGTGCTGCGTGCATTTCTTACATTGTATGGTAATCAGCTGACCTGTGCAGACCATTTCTATGACCATATCTCGGTTTTGTATTAACCGACTGTGTAGAGTATGTTGTTTTGGTTAATTGGTCGGATAATATGATTGATTTTGTTTGAGCTGACGTATCGAAAAAAGAGTATCTTGTCACTTTGTGGATATTTTTGTAAATACCTTTTTTCGTGTTTAGTGGTAACATCTATACTGCACTGAATACAATGATGCTTATCAGATAATACATGCAGGTATGGATATGTGATATATTATGAATTCTGACGATGATTCGAATCGCATTTACTTATACTGTTTTCGATCGGATTTTTTCCGCCATTGCTTTTGCTCTACCTAAGTTATGTTCTGTTCTTAAAAAAAAATATTGAAATATATTAAGTAAAGATTTTTCTTGTAGAATTTTCCTCATTTTCGTTGTGAATTTCCTAACAATGTGTTGGATAATAAATTTTTTTAAAGCACGTTTGAAACTCATATATTTTGTTAGTTTGACGACTAGGTCCATAATTTTATCGTTTGTTTTCACAATCATTTTTGTTTATCCATACTAAACTAATATTATCTATAAATGCGAAAGTAACTCTGTCTGTCTGTCTGTTACTCAATCACGCCTAAACTACTGAACCAATTTGCATGAAATTTGGTATGGAGATATTTTGATACCCGAAAAAGGACATAGGCTACCTTTTATTGCGAAATATGTACCACGGGCGAAGCCGGGGCGGACTGCTAGTTTACTATAAATTAAATTCTGTTTTTATTTCAGAATTAATGATGTAGTAGGTATATATGCGGATATACATATAAAATTCACTTAATTTCAAACACTCGTGTCGACGCGCGGCATCGCGTGATGTGCTGGATTAATTTATTGAAGCATCCTGATTCCATCGGACTATATTTTCAATCATGCGAAAATATTACACACGGTTACGACATTATTTCTATTTAAACTAGATATGTTGTTCACTTGTTTGTTTGTCGCAATCTCTATAACTGATGAACTGAAAACCTTGATTTATAGAGCTTGATAGGTACGTAGGTGATACCTTCTAACTTAGTACACCTCAGCGTGTGTACAGAGCACACGTGTCAGAAGTGAAACTTCTTTGGCAAGATTCAAAGATACCAAAATCGTCGCTCTACTCAATGACGTGACGCTATTGAAATGACGCGACCTTGAAGTTTTACTCTCAACGCGCCTAAAGAAGTTTCACTTCAAAAAGTTGCGGTTATCAATACCTAATCAAAGCCCTCAATATCTCTGCAGCTATTCGGGCATGATAGACAGACATTCATTCGTATTATACTACTATAGTATCACTTTCAAATTCACTATTACGCGACCGTAACAATACTACGGGTTTCATTTTTAAAACCACACCGTGACGCATACACTACTTTATAATTAAAATATATATCTTACTTTTGTTGAAGACTTCATTAGAAGCATAAAATTGATATTTTTAATTGTATGTTTGTTACCGATAAACTGAACAGCTGAAATGATTTTAGTTCCTTCACTTATAGTGAACTAGCTTACCGCCCGCGGCTTCGCCCGCTGTCTAAAACCTAATAAATTATATACCAAAAACCTTCCTCTTGAATCACTCTATCTATTAAAAAAACCCGTATCAAAATCCGTTGCGTAGTTTTAAAGATTTAAGCATACAAAGGGACATAGGGACCGAGAAAGCGACTTTGATTTATACCTACTACCTATGTACCTAGTGATAGTTAATAGGTAAAAATAACATAATATATCAGCAGCAGATATAGTCTCTACGTTATAAGGAAGATAAAACGTTCAGAAAAAACTTTTATTATTTAAATTCCTTCAAACAAAATGAATTAAGAAAAGTATAAAACTGCAATTTTTCCTTGACTTTATCAATGAATATAATTACTTACTTCTACATTTTACAGCTCGATTCTTATCGAGATAATACAATTCACGCGACTGTCTAATAGCAATATTATACAAATACAAGTCTGTGAATTGTGATGCCATAGTATACGATTAACTCAGTTACATATTATAATTAAAAGGTGTACCTTTTGCCATTGGTTGCCGTGGTTATGAATGCAAAAAATAACCTTGGTTTTAAGAGAATTTTTGAACGGACCGTTAAGTTCATGTCCAAATTTTTAGGAAACAGTGACTTCATCTGTGGTTTCCATAACACAAGCGAAAGCCTAGTAGTCAGATCGTGCCGTGTGTGAAAATTGTCCTGAAATATTTATTTACTTATATTTTATTTTATTTATATCAAAGAACACACCATCAATAATGACGTCTTACAAGATGACGACAAAATTGGCCACGTGCCGAATGATCAGTGTTCTACTATAGTTACTGAGTAAGGTGTATACTGTGGTACGCATCACAGACTTGTATAATATTGCTATTTAGATAGTACATTGATATTCCAAAAGCGCACAGACTAAATAAGCAATAAAACCGTTCCAAATGTCATTCGATTTCAAACTTCATGCAGCTCATGATCATAACCGTTGGGCGTTCCAATTTTAAATCAAAAATCAAATGAAGATGGACGACAGTGAAAGCGCGGTCATTGGTCGACGCTGCGTGTATGAAATCACGATTGCAAAATTAGATCAGCAATTTAATGGAATGTGTTACAAGGGAATAGGGTTGTTTTTTGTTTGGAGCTGGATTAGTTGTTGAGTACCAGAAGCGCATGCGTTGAGATGTGATTGCCCTTTTGTTTATTAATAACATAATTAAGACGAGATTAATAGCGATTTAGCTGAGAAATTAGATTTTTATTGATGTAGCGTGTATTCGCAAGTTACAATAGACAGGAAAAATATATTAAGGATTTGACTACGCACTACATAGTACATATATAAAACAAACTCGGTTTCTCTGTCTCTATGTCCCATACAATATGCTTAAATGTTTTAAAATAAGCAATGGATGTTTTTGCGGTTTTTTTAATAGATAAAGTGGTTCTCGAGGAAGGTTTTAGTACCTATATAATTTATTAGGTGACAAAGCGGGCGAAGCCGCGGGCAGAAAGCTAGTATTAAATAAGACAATAGTCAAATGATATGACACCCCTAATCTATGCAAAAATTAATTAACCACGACAGGTGAAGCCCTATTTCATAATCTTTCGTTCAATAGAGCTTGAAATTATTTATACTGTTCACTTAATAAATCGCTATTGATGTAATAAATGCGTATCTATGATTGTAATTGTTTCTGTTAGATACTCAAATAAATAAATTGTAAGTTTACGCCTATTTAGCTTTAGATGTGATTTGAGAAAAAGATTGATTTGGAAAAAAAATGCAAAATTTATAGAAAGGATCCCAAAACTTGGATTATATTATTTTATTTATTTAAATGCGATCTATTCCATCCCATTTAAATAATTAATATCACCTTGATATTTTACGTATAAAATGTATTATCTAGTATTATAATTTAGCTAAAAATTAAAGCTAAATCGCCCAGTATTTGCATATAATGTTGATAAACTTACAAACAAAGGGTCTGCTCGTAAAATGAGATTTCTCAAGAGATGTTTACGAGAGCTCAGGTGTTCTGAGTTACCGGCAGTTGACTAAGCATCTAGATAGGGCTGCCACTTGCGAGTTTTAATTTTTGCAATTTTTTATTTATTTATTGGTACTTATCTATTTTCATGCTACTTCAAAAAAAAGTTGTCTTTGGTGTTTGCTAGATTAGAACTTTCGACTGGGTGAACCGATTTTAATGATTATTTTTTATTTGAAAAGTAGTGCCATGTGATTTGTCCTTGATCTATTTTTGACAACTTGAAGGCGGATTATTTATTATTATAACATTATTGGAAGGTTTTAAAGAAAATAGTATTTGTAAGTGCATCTGCTTTTTAATATTTTTCAATACACTGTTATAATTTATATCTTACAATATTTATCAATAATTGACTAGCTCCTTGATGTCTATGTGATAGGATGCGGTAGCAAATTAACGAGATAGTTTGTACTTCACAAAGAGTGACCAAGCATTATTACAATTACAAGGTGTCGTTATTATTATTGTAAATTGTGCAATAAAATAAGGGATTTAATTTTGATCGCTGATTATATAAATTTACCCGAAACAAAAATAAATCTCTCGATAAGGTACTAAATTCTAAATTGATAATAATTTTTGCATTATCATCATTCATCATACAATTTTCATATTTTGTATTTATAGTAATAATTATGAGACCAACATATAATAAATGTCTATTTTGTGTATAATATTTCAATGTAGTAAGAATAAAAAAAATACAACTTATATTAATAAAACATAAAAAACTACCTTTTGGCAACCCTACCAAAGATAACTTCTCGTAATTCCGGTAAACGACATCGTGGGAACGGGTATGTATCTCAATGCAATCCTTATTCATAATGTTTATAAATATTATCTGTGCTAATATGTATAGCTATACAAGTTATGTCATACTTGAACACCCATAAACTGAAGTCCCTTGTCCCCTAGTAGGGGAAGGGGAAAATGCATTATTGAAGTGAAAACTTCTTTAGCGGCGTTGAGCACTTTTTCTGTAATGGGTATAAAATCTTAAACTCGCGTCAGGACACGTGACCTGATCGAAAAAGCGTAAGACGGATGGAGAGTAGACAGCTATCCCCTCTCTACTACGCGCGTTTTCACTTCTGCCGGCACTCCCGGAGTGCAACCCGTCTTTTTTCATACATTTGTTTCACTGATCTATTTTCTTTAAGGACAAGTAGGTGATCAGCCCTCTGTGTCCTGTCAGACAGAGACATTTTTTTTCGTCTCTACCGGGAATCGAGTCCAGAACCTCTAGATTCTACGCACGTCAGCCACTGCACCAAGGAGGCGGAGGGAACACCCATGTACCTATAAAACTTATCAAAATGAAATGTTATTCAGAAAAATGCTGATGCTGTCGACTAACACTTGATGGTCTGAAATCTGAATATAATAATTGTATTAAAATTAAGCAGCCTTAATAGCGGAGAATGTTATAATGGGTGATCTAATAATTTGACCTTTTGCTTACGTAGATGATCAAGGCATTCATGTCATTTTCATTTAACAAATGTCCTGTATTTCTGTTACATATTTAAAAGTGTTTAAAAACAACATACATATTACAGATATTACAAAATTCATCTTAAAAAAAAACGACAAGGTTTTATCTTTCGTGTCTTGCATTTTGACGCCTATCATCTGGCGCCTAGGAAAACGGCACTGTGATCTAAAAATATATAAAAAAATCAGACCGACATTTCTAACAATTAGACTGCTATAAACAATATGTAAATAAATGTAAAAATCACGAGAACTGAATTGAAATAAGGCACTTAAAAAATGCATCGAGAATCTTAAAATAAAAAATAAATTAAATATATTTAAAAACAATTGAACTTGGTTCAATAACGACTCGATACAATGTTGTCCGTTAATATAAACCATTTATGTAAAGTGCCTGAAAGTCAATCAATACAGAGAGGTCAGTGGCGAATGGATGAAAAACACCGGTGGGTCAAAGAGTATGCATTAAACAGATGTAGCAATGTGAAAGATGTTAGTTTAATAGCAGCAGACATCCGCCAATTCGATATTATTTTTTTTGGGGCAGCTATAATTCGCCAAATTATGCATGCATAAAATCGTCTAAGATAATTATGCTTAATATAAGCTATTAACTACTATCAAGTAAACATATTCAGCTGTTCTTAGATTGCATTGAATAAAAGGCAAACATAGGTAAATCCATACTAATATTATAAATGCGAAAGTAACTCTGTCTGTCTGTCTGTTACTCAATCACGCATAAACTACTGAACCAATTTGCATGAAATTTGGTATGGAGATATTTTGATACCTGAGAAAGGACATAGGCTACCTTTTATTGCGAAATATGTACCACGGGCGAAGCCGGGGCGGACCTCTAGTAACATAATATATATATCGCTTTATTCAAACAAAGTTAGTATTAAAAAAGTGTGAAGAATTTATATTATATTTAATTGTCATTTATATTATATTAAATTCCTAAGTAATATATAAAATTAACGCAACAACACAATGTTCTGTTGCAATCACAATTTTGTCACCACAAAAATATTTAATGGAACATGATATGTTTCCAAGATTCATTACAGATAATTCCTTTATCACAAATAGATAAAGCTTATCTATCGATATGAGCATCTGCAATTACCTGTCGTTAGTTTTCACTATAAAATAATTATCTCATCCGTGTAAGTAAAACCGATAGTGAAATCAGTACTTTAATTTTTAATAAGCACAAGTGATTCATTAACAAGTTGTGATTTATTATCAGACATTTTTATTAGGTTTTTCACAAAACGTCTTCTAAAAAGTAATTAAAAAAAACTTAAGAAATACTCTTGTTTCTTTTTTTTATCTATTGTAGACTTAAAAATACGTTAAACAACAAATTAGATACCTTACAAATTTTCTACGGGCCCTAACCATTTTTCATCTGGCAATCCCTTCATGCATTTGTACCAATTCATTTCTTACAGAACACGTAAGAACACAATAATATGTATATCAGACGCAGTATGACACATCAATACGTCATTATAAGCATGTCAGGTGATGTTAGTGAGTTAGTGACGTCTACTAACTTTAATCCTGACGTGGACGCTCTGATTTTGTATGTGACCCATTATAGAGATTTGGGTATGCTATCACATAATTTTTTTCTTTCTTTAGAGAAACGTCACTATGTAGAACACTGTGTTACCTTCTGATAAATAACAAAAAATGTGAGCGACCCAGAAAATTAGGAATTTGTTTTGATTTACATACTAGCTTTACATCCGCGGTTTCGCCCGCTTTGTCTAAAACCTAATAAAATATATACTATAACTTCTTCAATCACTCTACCTAATTAAGAAAACCGTATCAAAATTGATTGCGTAGTTTTAAAGATTTAAGCACTCATAGGGACATAGGAGACAGAGAAAGCGACTTTGTTTTATACTATGTAGTATAGATCGATAAATATTTGTTACATCGCATCTATGTCATAATCTTTGCACCCAAACGGATATCAAGTCAAAGGTGACAAATGAATATTCAACGCCCACACTCGGTTAGTTATTTAATGAAAGACGCAAATAAAGTTTATTTATGACGTTCAAGGAACAGTTTCAATTATGTAAGGTTACATTGTTGGAACGGGGTACTGGGAAAACTACTGAACCGATTTTCATGAAATTCGGACAGGGAGGAAGAATAAATTAATTAGGTGAATGATGAAAATGGTTACCTAAATGGTCATTAAAATTAAACTGTTGTATACTTGCTATTTTCTTGAAATGTCGGATAATACACCAATTAGATAGTGCATTCAATAGACAAATTAACATTTTATAAATTTCTTCAAGACAAAACTGTTTTCATATAGCGTCTCTCTACCAAACTTAACCTACAAAAAAAAATCTAGCCTATTCAGAATCTATCCTACAAATCTACAAAATCTACCAAACCTACCCTACTTTATATATCTTTAAAATCTTATCCATTTGAAGTCCACATACAATGGGTTGGAAAGCGGCATGGCTGCGCGTACGGACCGTCCCGCGCATGCGTAATGCCTGTCAAACTTTTCTCGCGCGGAATTTTGTATCAGTCATCTTTTGGTAGGGTTGCCAAAATGGTGACGAATGTTTGCGGTTATATGGCAAGTTCTGGATAAATTATTATTTTTTTTTTTAATCAAAATTCGATTTAAGAAAAAAACTTCGTAATTTATGATACATACATTAATGCTAGTCTATAGAAATTAGATAACTCGAACAAAAGTAAACTTATAATTTGGGTGATAAAAAATATGCTATTCAATGTAGTTTTCCGTTCAATAGCTTAAGAGCTTATCACCTACATACTAACCTTTACCATTCATATTTCATACTATCATTAAAACATACAGAAAAATAAATGAATTAACAGGACAATTTGTCACAATGGTATAATGGTAGCCCTATGTCTTACCATACTTGCGGTCGCTGATTCAATACTTTCAATTCACAATTATTATATATAAATTTATAAAGAATAGAAAAAATTCGATCACGAGGCGGGACT
>CAJQZN010036934.1:0-20340 GCA_907164685.1 Colias eurytheme | reverse complement strand
TGGTAAATGTTAAAAAATGTTATGACGATTCAAAAGTGCTTTTATAAAAAGTCTAATTGAATAAATAAATGTTTGAGTTTGAGTCACGAACGTTCGCGTCGACTATGTATATTATAATGCTAGCTGCTACTCCTGGCTCTACCCGGGTTGACATTATTTAGTAATTAGTAGGTAAGTTTCAAATAAGAAATAAAAAATGAGAGAAATGAAATTATGTCTATAAAATGTCTATTAGTGCAATTAAGGCTATATCTTCACCAAGTGTAACCTCCTAGTCTCCTAGACTCGATTTTGACCCACTTTAAACGGACAGATTTAATTCTAATGTACACTTATCAAGGTGACAATACAATAATTACATGAGTTGAAGAAGATATTTAAAACTATATTAATTACTAGCTGCTCCGCGCGGTTTCACCCCCGTGGCTACTGGTTACACCCTTGGTGGTCGTAGCGTGATGATATATGGTATATAGCCTCACGCTATAACCTTGCTCGATAAATGGGCTGGATGGGAAAGAATTTTTCAAATCGGCTACTGGTCCGATTATTAGCGCGTTCAAACAAACAAACTCTTCAGCTTTATAATATTAGTATAGATTACCTATATGAGACTACACGGGCAGAGCCAGGCCATAGCACTAGTATACAAAGAGACTAAGAACCTCATACAGTATCATCACATTAACGGTACAAAGTTTTTTCATCCTTCCACCAATGAACTCGAAACAACAAATACCTTATCATTTAAATTAAAATGCAAATGAGCTGAACACTCGTATCGTAATTCGTACGTATAGTACTTATTTACATGGAAATTGATTCAAAACCTCTGTGTAAAAGATCGTATAAAAAAACACCTAATCTTATATATAAAAATGAATCGCAAAATGTGTTGGTAAGCGCATAACTCGAGAACGGCTGAACCGATTTCGATAATTCTTTTTTTATTATATTCCTTGAAGTACGAGGATGGTTTTTATGTAGAGAAAACGTAAATATGTACCACGGGCGAAGCCGGGGCGGACCGCTAGTACTTAATAAATATAATCTCTAAATGAACAATTAGGTACATCCCCTGATAAATGAAAGATAAAGAAAGTATTAAATACAATAGATAACATAGAATTTAGTAACTTTTATAAACAAAATTTGCAATTCCAAGCTACACTATTGGTTGGAAATTCTGACAGTAGGTAATCTAATATAGCTGCGTAGTGCGTATCTTGATGACTCCTTCTATTTCGAGCAAGGCAGATTTCGATAAGAAAAACCTAAATAATATATTTTTGCAATAACAATGTCTAAGATAAACAATACCTACCTATAAATACACACAGCACATAGGTACTAAAGATTCTATTAGTCCATGCTAATAGTAAATATCTCGATGAATAGTAATAACTTTATTTCGTCTTGTTAGAAAACTTGAATTATGAGTCTCTGAAAGTTTACCAGTCCTTTAGATCAATAGTACTTATAACTAATATGTATTACAATACAGACTGTCCTAAATTACTTAGGCAAGAGGAAAAAAATTCTAAAATAAAAGTTGCAAATAACCTTACGCCATAACCAGCATCATCGCATTAATATAATTACAAAATATAATATACTTATACATATTATACGCAAGCATTAAGAAATTAATTAAGTAAACGGCTTAAGAGGGTCATGTAACAATGAAATTATAGTTACGAAAAGTAGTTGAGATGAAACGGATGACCTTGAATTATAATTGCGTAGAAAATTTGGACTAATCCAGATTATGCATGATTGTGGTACAGATACAAAATTGTTTTAAGGCCTGAATCGGGTAGAATTCCCTTTTAATACCGAAAATTAACTCTAGTTATAACCGTTTTTCTTCTTAGATTCTTAATGTACATATCTAAAAAAAATGTATATTAAAGTTTCGAATATGATAAAGGGCATGGTTGTTTTAATTTGTTTATTTTACAATTAGGTTTTTTGGAAAAAAAATCATGCACTGAGGTCGATTTTGTGTATGTATAACGTCAATTATTGTAGTGTTTTTATAGTGTGTCTATGAAATTGAAACACAGGGCATGGTTGTTTTAAATTTTGATTCCATATCCAAATATCTTTTTAATAATTTTTATAGGTACTTAGTTTTACTACGGTAGATTCGCGCCGGTCCCGCCTTGTAAATCACCTAGCAAGGTCTCTAGCCCCTATTAAGGCCTTAATACTCTGTTGTCGTTGTCAATGAAACGTCAAAAGCCAAAGACGTTGCAAAAAACTCACTGTGTTCTGTTGAGCAAATACCTAGTTGTGTAAAATTAATTATAGAAATATTTTCTCGTATTTTGTTAGTCTGGAGATAAAAATAATTAAGTAAGCACGAATTGCTTGCAAACAAAAATTATCAATGTCCCTTCAAAATGATGAATGATGAATTTTAGTAAACAATATCTATTAATCTGTGTCTACTGTCTATGGCGATCGGAAAGGCCATAGAGTAAAAGAAGAATAAGACTAAGCCATAGATGTAATTTGTAATAATCTGGAGTAAAAAGAAACGTAACAAAAACCTTGAAAACATTTCCTTTTTGGGCGTTTCCACAAAAACTATTTAATTCATAATTAAAATATGCAGATTTATAAAATGAATGTGCTACCACAGAATAATAACTAGTAGCTAGTCCTACATACCTAAATATTATTTCTATAATAGTTTTCATTTAATTGATATTTAGTCTAAACTTTAAAATTGTTTTAGCTTATTAGTTATTACTAAATAACATTCATATTCAAATTGTTTGTTTATTTGTTTGTTCGTCTTTCACTACTCAATTATTATTCAATTTTAGTGCGAGTGAAACCGCAAGGCGTAACATGTATGAGATTAGTAGGATTGTGATTTATGGTTTATACGAAGACTTAAAGGAGATGTCCAAAAAATGACCCAGAATCGACAGGAATGAAATGTGTACCAATGGATTCGTAATTAAATATAATATAATGTAGCAAAAGCAGTAATCCTGAAATCGTTATAGTATAGGAGCTAGGAGCAAAATAAAATAAGTAAGAAATTCGTTTAAAAAATCAAAAAATAAGTTTACGTCATGTTGTAGCTTAATATGACGTTATAATAATGTTGTATCACTTCTTTTATACATGATAATTATCATCAACACATTTTAAAAGCAACAGCAACATAATAACATCATGTTCAATCACAACATAACTGACTAAAGATTCCGTTATTAGTAGTTTTTATTTTGGTTCAAGATACTACAATTGCTATAGTACTGTGTGTATTATTGGTGCCTAATTCTGTGGCTAAGGATTGGAAATAAAAAAAAAATAATAGGTATAGTATAGGAGTTAAAAGACAATAGAACTGAATAAAAAATCATTTGAAAATTATTATGATGTGGATGAGATTATCGTTGTTATTATAATTTTAATTTTTAATTGATTAATTGCTTTTGCTGGTATATTCATGTGTAACACAATTTGTTGTTGATTCGAATGTAGTTGTTATTATAGATAGGTAGATTATAATATCATTAAAACTTAATAAAATTAGACCTAATTATAAAAATAAATGAATAACAACGATATTCTAATACACAACATAACGAGTTTTTATTATTTTCAAACGATTTTTCACTTTGTTTTTTGGCTCTTAGCTCCTATACTATACAGATTTTTTTTCAATCTTTAGCCATAGAATTACCAATAATACATAATATAGTACTATAACAATCGTAGTATCTATAAAATAAAAGAACAAAACTACAAAATCGAGTTTTTGTTATGTTGTGCTTTAACGTTTTTGTTTCGTTTCTTGTAAAATATGATATTTATTAAGAGTAACACAAGTGACAAAACATTATAACATCGTCATATTAAGCCACAACATAACGGAAACTTATGTATATTATGTTTTTTAAGGAATTTCTTAGTTATTTTATTTTGCTCCTAGCTCCTATACTATAACGATTTCGGAGTTGCCCCCTTGGTAATATTATATTATACTTCAATGCGAATCCATTGGTACACGTTTCATTCCTGTCGATTCTGGGTTTTTGGTTCATACATTTTTGGACATGTCCTTAGCAAGGTCAGAAGTAAATACGATTACGAAATCTCTATATAAATTTTTAATTATATAGTTTCTGTAGATTTACTTACGTTTATGAAGCATATATATGGTATGTTTTTTTAATAATAGGTGATCAAATAATTAAATATTATTTATACAGTATTCAAAATTTAAACCAATCCTAATTTAATAGACTGTAATATAAATTAAAATTTTTCTAAGTATGATAGGATGGATTGCTATTCGACTTCGGTTGTTCGCTTCTTTAAACAAAAAAAAAATGTGTGCGTGTACTAGTGTATACACACGTAAGAAGTGAGACTTCTTTATGACCTTATTTTTCAAAAAATAACTTACTATATGCAACTTTACAGAAATACGTCGAATCACGCGTGGTAGGGATAAGAAAAAGATGGCTCGTAACGGAAACATGTCACGCGTAACGAAAAAATGTTACACTTTATTTTTTTTCCAACCCCGATAAAGAAGTTTCACTTCAATAATTAAAATATGAACAAACAGCAAATAACATAACTTGCTTTATATAAAATACAAACCAGACTAAACAAACATATATCTACTTTAAGTAAATATTTTTCAACAATTCTCAAATAATTCAGATATTTTCAATTATCAATACATTTTTTTGAAGTGAAACTTCTTTATCGGGGTTGGAAAAAAATTTAGTGTAACATTTTTTCGTTACGCGCCATCTTCTTCTTATCCCTACCACGCGTAATTCGACGTATTTCTGTAAAGTTGCATATGGTAAATTATTTTTTGAAAAATAAGGTCATAGAGAAGTTTCACTTCTTACGAGTGTACACTAGTACACGCACACATTTTTTTCATAATAAATCGAATCTATTACCTTTCCGAAAGGCATTAACCACTAATCCCATGTAGATTCGACAGAGACAATGACGATTCAAACGTGCTTCTAGAAGAAGTCTAATAGGTAAATAAAGGTTTGAGTTTGTAAAAAAAATGTTTCTACAATGTATTGCACAGTGATTATAATTATATTTCTCAACGTTGATGCCTTATCTCATCTCGACTTATCTTTATAATTATTTAGCAATTTAACACTCGAATAACGAAAGATATTGTTACATGATTATATAATAGATACTAGTTAAGCACGCGGCTTTGTTCATGTTTTTATTGAATATTTTTGAACGTTATGAATTATGTTAATGATTTTGTTTGATAAGATGTCTAATGCGTTGTATTTATTATAGACTAGGTTTCCACCCGCGGCTTCGCCCGCACAGTCAAAGAAAAACCCGCATAGTTCCCGTTGGATTTCCGGGATTGCGTTATTTTCCCGGGATAAAAAGTAGCCTATGTCCTTTCTCGAGTATCAAAATATCTATATACCAAATTTCATGAAAATTGGTTCAGTAGTTTAGGCGTGATTGAGTAACAGACAGACAGACAGAGTTACTTTCGCATTTATAATATTAGTATGGATTACAGATTATGAATTTATTAATAACTAGCGGTCCGCCCCGGCTTCGCCCGTGGTACATATTTACGTTTTCTCTACATAAGAACCATCCTCGTACTTCAAGGAATATAATAAAAAAAGAATTATCGAAATCGGTCCACCCGTTCTCGAGTTATGCGCTTACCAACACATTTTGCGATTCATTTTTATATATAAGAAGATAATATAATATGTAGGTACCTATTATATTCTATTTATAGTCTGTAAGATAGATATATAGCTGTATCTATTGAGGTAAAATTTCAGCAAAATCGGTACAGTCATTTCTAACATTAGCCAGAATTTACACAGACACAAAAATATGAAAGCATTAAAGAGTAAATGATTCTCATTTTTAATTTAAATGTTTTATAATTCGATACAAAATAATCTATGGCGTAATAAAAACAGATTAAAATGTACATAAGATCAAAAATTTTATTAAATAGCAGCTGTTAACATACACTGTTTGTTATATATATTACCTCTTTGTTCGAAAGACATTAACCTTTTTGCAAGAACAATAAATGCAATAATTTCCCGCCAACGAATTGGCGCCAAAACTAACCTAAAAATTGGTTCTTTCATTGATAATTTGTAATAACATTAAAACTATTTATGAAGTAATTTTATGGCCATAATATTATGTAGGTACATAAACATGTATATCTAAGTAGGTACTTATGACAAAAAACAATGAAAAAATTTTCCATCCAAAAAAAATTGGTTCATTTAATTTGACACATTGTTGTTAAAAAACAAATGGATTTGTCATTTGACAACTTTTCAAAAACATTCTAGAATCGATTTGATTTTCGAATACATAACAGAATATTCTCATTCTTAACATGTGCTATGCAATTGAGTTCAATGAACGCTCTAACAATATTGACACGAGCAAGAAGAGCCGATATCGGCGCATACAAATATTGTAGCCAAATACGATAGATGATGGGGACTTAGGTGATCATTGGGGTGCTTGACCTTAGATATGAATACAAAATTCAAACGACACTTATAACGCTCCATAGTTCAAACAATCGTTAGTATCATTAACGTTCGATCAGGGAAACAGTAAGTCAGTAAATATAAAGATGTCAATAAACAAATAAATATGTGTATAAGGAAGAGAGGCGGAAAGGCGATTCTCAAACGAAAGTGAAAGAAAGTCGAATGACCAATAATCCAATACATCATTTTCATCACGCGAACATAGCGGAAGCGAAGCGCTGAATGGTATCTTGAGTTTTTTCTTACGCGCGTGATCGTTTGCTAGGCATTCCTGCAAGCCAGTGTCAGTTACCGCTGGTTTTATTGAGAAAAAATGCTGAATGTCGTGTACACACTCGCCAGTAATGCTAGTGGCCACGATAGTGCACATGCGAGACGCTTGTTGATTGTATCGTCTAATTAATGCTTAGATAATGTAAACAGATTCACTTTTATAGTGTGCTGGACTCGTTTTTCGACATAGCTGTACTCTGTAATATTTAGTGTAATATTATGGAATTTTACAACATTACGTAAATCGAACATCAAAATCAAATCCTATAAAGGAGCACCTAAACAAAATTCCTACTCTAAAACCTTAGGAGCATCTAATATATATCAAGAAAATGCCTTCCAGTAATGATTTGATTATCTATTTGCAATGTAATATTATGTAATTTCACATAATTCATTCCTTAAAATCCTAACCTAAACACCCACATATGGGTGTTCCGTGTTTAGGTTAGGATTTTTAGGACATCTTATCCACCAAGAAATGTCTTCCCTATAATAATTGCTCATCTATTCCATGTATAACCAATATTGGATAGAAGCCACACAATTTCTATTGTTTAGTACTTCCGCAGCCACCCTAGACCATGTTATGTAAACCGTTTCGTACATCCCGTCGTATTTTTTCCGTCAGCGATACTGTTTGTAAATGTTCGCCGGTTTGTGAATGAATTTCGCGCCATATCCGCAATTTATATTGAAGAAGATTATAAAAAAATAATAGTTTAAAAAACTAAAAAACACGCTTTTTATAGAAAACCGAACTTAAAAATAGAAAATTTTATCAAATTAGTGTATTGTCATCGGTCCTCAATAAATCTACAAAGTTTGAACGAAATCTGGCCGCTTAAAGTGGGTCAAAATCGCGCCCAAAGAAGTCGGTTACAAACATACAAACATACAGGTGAAGCTAATATAAAGCGTGTAAAAACTAAATTTGGGCACAGCCTTATCTGCATTTCTCCGTTCCTAAAGATTTTAGCATGATGATCATATCATATTACCTACATAATTATTACTAGCTGTGCTCCGCAGTTTTACCTCTCAGCGAGATGATAATAAATATAGCCTATAGCCTTCCTCGATAAATGGCCTAAATTGGCTATCCAACACCGAAAGAATTTTTCAAATCGGACCAGTAGTTCCCGAAATTAGCTGACTGTCCACAGGACAGTTCTTTGGCATATTACTATAATATATATGATGTTACATATGTAATTTGTAAAATTGTAAAACTGATATGATTAAAAAGAGCAACTATGGAGTTTCTTGCCGATTCTTCTCCGTGGTCTCGTAGATACTGCTTTCCGAATCGGTGGTAAATGTTAAAAATATGAACCTAATGACGTTTCAAAAGTGCTTCTAGAAGAAGTCTAATTGAATAAATAAATGTTTGAGTTTGAGTTTGAGTTTGAAACATTTAGCGTGTTCAATCAAACAAACTCATTTATTGATGGATTAACTTTACAATGATTTTTGTAAGAATATTCATACGAGGATTAAGGCTAATAGGCTAAATAAATTACCCAACTCGATGACAAATTTTGCGAAGTGTTACGGAATAAATGAATGAATTTGAATATTATTTGCGCCATAACCACGAAGCGTGATAACGTAAAGCTGTTATTTCACACTGTATACGAGTTTAAACTTATGTAAAATCTGCTTTGATTCTTAAATGTATCATCACTACATAGTATTTTTTTTAACTATAGATAGGGAAGCGCTTGACCACAATCTCGTCTGATGGAAAGCTAAAATGCGGTCTAAGATGGTACGCGCTTCCCTAGTAGGTACCGGTTCACTCTTCGCTTGAAGACTGATATATTGTACTCGTCGGGGAACACAGATTCAGGAAGCGCGTTCCAGTCCCTGAACATATAAAACAAATTCGTAAATAACTAAATATTACATAGTATAAAACATATTCGTCCCTGCTCCTGCGTCCGGGTCCTCCAGCATGTGCACTACGCAGCGATTTTGATGCGGTTAGTGTTTCAAGAGGAGATTTTAGAACATAATTTTATTAAGATTTATAGAACGCGGACAAAACCGCGTGGGCAGAAAAATTCTTAAATAAAATCATACATAAGAAAATCCCACAAGTGGACACAACTTATGCCTGAAAGAACTGAATTATTTTCCTTTCATTCAACCACTTTAGCGTTTTAATCATATTAAGAGGCAAATACTGTCCTCTTGTCACGTTTACACTCTAGGTATAGATACTTGAAAAATACGTTATAGAAACGCATATATTCTATGCACGTAAACCCTTATAGATACCAAGAATAGTAAAGATAATATCCTTCCTGGAGTACAGCTCTGTTTATTCTATATCAGTCATATCAGATAATAATTATAGTTTCCTACACCTTTACCGTATCTTTGGGACCGTTAAGTAAATCTTTTGATAACCATAACGTTGGCTCTGAAAAGATAACAATACACTTAAATTTTCTTTAAATGTTATTCTGAAAAACATCTAATTTATCTTTGTTATCGATTATCGATTAATGCCATCGAGATTGTTCACACTTTGTGTCTTAGCCTTTGTTTTTGCTTATTGCAGATAAATTTTAATTATTTTCCACTGCTGCATAGGTAGGTACATTTAATAGTATCTACCGAAAGAATTTAAAAAAAACATTATTGTTCGTCGTTTTAAATTTTAATTACTTACTTTAGTCTAAATAAATCATATCAAAATGCGGCAATGGTACACCTTCATAAGGTCAAGTCCAGAATAACACGGAAAAATTAACTGTTTTTTTTTCAATGAATTTGCACATTATTAACATCATTACTATGTACTGCAACTCTATAAAGGGAAAAACTGAAACAGATCGTAGTGGCCAAAAAGTTCGACGTTCATTGACAAACCGTTTATCCCGCGCGCAGTAGCATAATCTGCGGCAGTAGCGACATATACCTAATACCTGTGTGACTTGTGAATACGTGTATGATTGTAGTAGAAATAAGAAAGGGCTGATGAAGATAGTATTCTTTATTAAGTAAAGAGGACGTGATAAAAAAGCTATAATTTTTACAAATTTTCCTTCTAGATAGCCTTGGATGTAGTGCACGTGCATATTTGTTTATCAGAATCTTGCATGAATAAACAAAAAAATATCGGTTATCATAAATCAAATGGTTTGATCGACTGTTTTAATAAATAATTCAAAAAACGTCGAAATGATGTATCTATCAAGCTCATAATGTTGTCTGTAGATTGCCCAATTATTGATGACCGACATTATTTTTCCACTATAAATAAGTTTTCATTACGATTGTAAAAGTTAAAAGTATTAGATTAAATAATATTTATGATGTGTTTTCTATTTTTGATAATGTTTTTGGTAAATACCTACATTCCTTGATATATTAAAGTTTATTACAGGATTATTTTTTTTAAGTTATTTGGACCATTTTTTAACTTTTGTGTTGTCCTTTAAAAAATTGTATTTTTTTTTAAACTGAAACGGAATAGAACCACTTCCTATAATTAAATGAATTCAATTCAAAAATTTTATCACCTAAACTGTTTTAACATTAGAATTTAGAACACCTTCGTCCATGAAACCAATAGAAAAAAAATAATACTGTCAAACCGACACCAAACTATTTTTGATAATCTGTGGCACCAAAATCGATTCCCGCAGCCAAGCCCGCACGCAGCCCGTGAAATCTGTAAATAATAAAGATACCACAGATCTGTACAACAGAGGATCATTGATCACTGTTGACAGAAGGGCGTAATATTTACATAATAGCATTTGACCGATTGCGAAGGTCAATATGGGAGACGATCATGTTTATCTGTTGTTTGGTTTGGAGCCCCTCGCTCTGTGTGGATTCAAATTTATTTTGGGTTCTGTTAAAAAATGAAAAGATCTTTGTTGTGGTGTTTGGTGAATATGATTGAATATTGGTGTATAGTCGATTAATTTATTCAAATTGTATATATGATGAATTAATTTTGTTGAATAAAAATTAAAATTGACCTAGGTACGGCTTAGGTACGGTCTATATACAATACCTAAGATACAATATTAAAAGATTTTTTTTATGAAAATATGAATAATAATTATAAATTTGATTCATATTAACTATAACTGTTATTTTTTTATCATGAATCACTTATTAAAGGTGATAATTCGGAAAATACTAACTAGATTTTTATTTGGAATCAAGGTCATCCAACTTTTTTTTTTTGGTAATAGGGAAGCGCTTGACCACAATCTCGCCTGATATTAAGCTGAGATGTGGTCTAAGATGGAACGCGCTTCCCTAGAAGGTACCTACATGTTCACTCTACGCTTGAAGACCCCCATATTGTACTCGTCGGGGAACACAGACTCAGGAAGCATGTTCCAGTCCCTCGCGGTTCGGATGAAGAATGTGGAACCGAACCGCTTAGTCCGCGTACATGGAACGTCCACCATATGGCGATGCCTAGAATCTGTGCGCCTCGACGAACGATGGAAGAACGGGGATGGCGGAACGTCAATTACACGTCAGCTATCTACAATCTACATATATATATAACAATAATTATTACGAGCAGGGCTGCTGTTATTAATATTCGAATCAAAAATCATTTAATCAATGACTCTATACACTCCTATATACTCCTAGAAATCGTATATCTATGGTATAGAACAATAATTCAAAATAACCACACTAAAAAATACACTGATGTCAACCCTATAGGTACATCTGCATCAAATTGAATATATTTCATCAGAATAATCACAGGAATAATCAAACAACTAAAATAGAGCAAGTACCTACCTATATGATAGCATTTTATATTACAACTACTGAGCTATATCTAATAGGGTAGCCCTATCACCTAAATGTTTGTCTATTAAACATACGCATTAAATGAGACGTGTTTTTTTTATATTTACATATTATTTTTATCACATAGGTACTTACTAAATTAGTTTACGTCTCAAAGATAATTTTAATCATAATTATTATTTATTAGCCATAGTACACTTAGGATTTTTTTCTAAGATACTACACAGGTGTATCCATATTATTAGCAATCCGCAATCGTCCATGTCTGTTTGCAATTAAACAGAGAAAAACAACTGATTAACTTTCTCTCATTCATTAACCAACACCATTGACTAAATGATACTGTGTACGGTAAGCGTGATTCAGAAATGTTAATGCTTACTAGAAATAATTAATGCTTTAACATTCATCCGAACGGTTAAAACGTTTAAGCTAACCATCTTACTAATTACCACTTACCAGCCATCTACAATTCGCGTGGATAATTAAGTTCCTTGTAGTAATAAATACCTAATCTCTAAATCTTGTCTATTCATTATCTGATAACAATAAATTTATTTTATTATTATATTGTTTTTAATGAGTTCACGTCGCCATATTGTTTCATATTTATCTCATAGATAATGTTAAATAATGTTCGATAAAAACGGAACGACATCGGTAAAGGCATCTCCACATTATCATTTCGCGCTCTCAAACAATGATCCACCTGAGCTCGCCCGCCGGACAATCTGTAGCAGGACGACGAAACGAACGACGCTATCCGTCTCGCTCGCACGCGTCCTGCCCGAGATGCGCGCTCTCGTTCGCCCCGCGCGCCCGGTCGACGGTCTCGACCAATCGGCGGCCATCTTTTGCTCCCCCGAGAGCAGAGCGACAGTGCGTACTCTCATCAGTCATCACAAGGAGACGACATCTCGCCGCGCGAGGTTGTCGTTCCCGCGGAAGATGCACACATGCAACGCGACGCGATAATATATCCAAAAGTGCCTTAGAACTTTTTATTAGTGTAAGACTGTAAATCTGTGCTCAAAAGTTACCGTGATAAGTGAGAGACTGGAAGCTTGGAAATTGGACTTTAGTAGTTTCTAGTACCGGCTGATAGCGCAAAAATTATCCACGATTGGGTAAGTGTAAGTCTAACCGATTAGATTACAATGCAAATTATCGTTAGTGCGACCGTCGCCCTGTTTTGTTTTTAGGTTCAGACATTTAAATCGAGTAGGCCGTGTCGCAGAATTCGATGAATTAAAAATGAAACAAAGTAATTTATCGATCTCCTTGTGTAGGAAAAAATACGAAAGTGGTGTGTGCTTTTTTATTGTTTATCGTTATATTTCGACAGAACGAAAAAGGCTTTGTTTTGGATGTTTTGTTAAATATTGTGTTTATTTTTTAATTAAGTGCTGTGAGTTTTAAATAGAGTATAAAATGAAAAAAATCCATGTTTTACCTATATAAATTAAATGTTATATGTTTATTATGTTTATATTAATTCGGAACTAGTAAAAACCCGACGGGATCGACATTATTTTTGTGAACGAAAAACGAAATTACTTTTTTGAGCTTTATGACTTTTTACGTTACAAATTTTTTTACTCAGGTTTTTAATTCCGCATTACATTTTTAATTAAAAAAACTTACCTACATATTAAAGTAAAAAAGCACCTATTTTTAGTAATACCGATAATATGTTAATTGTAAATGAGAATTGAGATATTATATTTTTACTCTTTATTCTCATTAAAATTTATAATTGCCTTTCTTATAAGATACCAATTGGATGAAATTGTGTAACGAAAATGATTTTACTTTTTATTAACCGTAGGTAACTAAAAAAAATCGTATAAAAATTGTATGAATATTTATCTCTCTACTACCATAAAAATAAGTCGGGTTTTCCTTCCTGACGCTATAACTCCAGAACGCAAGAACCGATTTCCACGGTTTTGCATTCGTTGGAAAGGTCCTGGGCTCCGTGAGGTTTATAGCAAAGAAAAGGTGTCTCTGAGTCTGGTGGCGAAACGGAGTTCGCCCGGTTTGCTAAATTATAACGGTTTGTTTAAATTTATATACATATTTCCAAAAATATTGATACTTTCATTGTTAGATACCTACCTACCTATTATCCATGATTACTGATTAGGTATTCATCATGAGAAGTTACGGTAAACGCGTAATATTATAAAGAAAAAGAAATTAGCACCTTTTCTATTTTATTATTTCATGCAAAAATTGGGTGAATACCTATCACGTAGATTAAAAAACAATTTATTTTTATTCATTTTCAATAAGTAGGTACATAGGAACTGAGTTCTTAATAAAATTATAAATTTAACTTGCATTTAAAAAGTAACTTATAAAGGTAGATAGGTAATAAGATCAAAATTGTGACGACGCGGACCACCGCTTTTTCTATTATTACCTTTTTCTATTATCTTTTTCTATTAATAACAATACCAATAACACAAATACCTACAATATTATATTAACCTAAAGCTAATTTTAAACAAAGAAACCAATTGAAAAGATAAAACAAATTACCAAAGTACCTAGGTAGGTATACAATAACCGTCAAGATAAAAACTCAATCTTAAAATCCGATCTTAAATTGAGACGTTCACTCAAATATTATCTAGTAATTGCGTTCTCAAACTCAAGTGGTGAAGCTATTTTTATCTAATCTTGTTGTTCTCAATTTCAAATTATTCAATTACGACGTAAAATAGGTATTTAATAAATGACAAAGGAATCGAACTTTTATTATTATTTATCTGTGATCTAAATTATAGATAATCTGAGGAAGATATTTTTGAATATGGTTTAGGTATATTGAATTATGTATTTGTTAATTATAACTGATAATGTTAGATTTAATAAATAGAATAAAGAGATTTAAAAAATTATGGCATTTAAAAATAATTGAATCATAAAGTCAAATATAAAATGAATAAAAATATTATAGCTTACACACTTACCTATTTAATTCGGTTATGAAGTAGAATTGAACCATAATCTTCTTATATATAAAAATGAATCGCAAAATGTGTTGGTAAGCGCATAACTCGAGAACGGCTGAACCGATTTCGATAATTCTTTTTTTATTATATTCCTTGAAGTACGAGGATGGTTTTTATGTAGAGAAAACGTAAACAT
The DNA here is from genome assembly GCA_907164685.1 of Colias eurytheme. Lineage (NCBI taxonomy): Eukaryota > Metazoa > Arthropoda > Insecta > Lepidoptera > Pieridae > Colias > Colias eurytheme. The sequence goes on along the minus strand of CAJQZN010036934.1, from coordinate 5,533 downwards.
GTACCACGGGCGAAGCCGGGGCGGACCGCTAGTATATTATATAGAAAAGAGGTATTATTATACAAAAAACTCTAATTCACGGTTACTTCATCATTAAAAGAATAAAGTTGACAAAGCAAACCTTTTATAAAGAATAGAAATTTTTTGCATTTGAATGCCATAAAACCAAAAATATCAATTTCAAAGCAAAATCTCTCCCTCACTCAAAATATTTCATTGTTCTCTAGAATTGTACTTATCTATAACCTTTAATGATATGGTACATTATGTTAGATATGATATCATATTTTATTCAATAATCTATATCCTTTTTTCTATCCTGTTAACATTTACACATTACACAGGTAATAATATCTACGGTTAGATCATTCAACCCATGAATAATATACGATCACAAAAAGTGCCTACATATAAAAATGTTTTTGTAAATTTTCATGTAATTTTTGATTGGTTTGAATAAAAATTACACGTTCAAATGAACAGCGATAGTAAAGACTAGCTGCGCCCCGCGGCCGCGGTTGCACACGCGTGGATCCGCTCCTGTTGGTCTTAACGTGATGACGCCTATAGCTTTTCTCAATAAATGGACTATCTATCCCTGAAATAATTTTTCAAATCGGACCTAATGTTACTGAGATTAGCGCGTTCAAACAAACAAACTCTTCAGCTTTATAATATTAAATAGTATAGAATATAGATGTTTACTCACTTTAGTAAATACTAGATTTCCGCCCGCGGCTTCGCCCGCGTTTTCAAAGGAAAACCCGCATAGTTCCCGTTCCCGTGGGATTTCCGGGATAAAACCTATCCTATGCGTTAATCCAAGTTACCCTCTATATGTGTGCTAAATTTCATTGTAATCGGTTCAGTCGTTTTTACGTGAAAGAGTAACAAACATCCATACATCCATACATCCTTACAAACTTTCGCCTTTATAATAGTAGTAGGATTTTATAAGGTAGATAAGTATTAAATCAATTAAACGCATCACTAAGCATTAAAATTTTAAAATGAATTTAGATTATTTATTTCCCTCTGTCTATTAATCACAGCATCTTTACTTTAAATTAAAGCATTCAATACTTTTATGACTGATTGTGTCTCTTTTTTAATAATATTTAAGGGTGAAAAAAAGACATAATCAGTCTTCCACATTATCTGTTAAAAGAAAGGTTTTTTTCAGTCTTCGTTAACAATGACGTTCACGCTGTCTATGTACAAACTACAAATTCATTATTTTTTAAACATTTCGTAAACAAGCACTGGTTATTCAACAAAGATACAGCACAGACATTTTTATCACTAATTGCCAGTTAAAAAATACGAATTAATAATATTATATTAATGAGACGATAACTGGTATCCAAACTTCACGGCCTAGTAACGCCATCTATTGGCAGAGTTACGAAAACACTTCACGCATGTACAAAGCTGTTATGCCTGACAAATGATCGCCTTTTCTGGACTAGTTAAATAATCTTAAATTATAGATAATTAAAAAAAAGCAAACCTATTCGATATTTTTATTATATTCTTTGCAAAAAAAAGAAAGAATTTTTCTTTCTTTTCTTTCTTTTCTTTCTTTAGTAAAAGAACTCGAAATAAGGTTTCGGTTAGGTACCTACGTTAGATACATTTAATAAAATATTCAACAATACAAATTATTTATTCGTATATAAAAGCAAATTATGTACTAACATGCGTTCAAAATATATCTAGAACCATTTATTACTAGACCTATAAATATTGAACCTGTTACAATTGAAAATTTATCGAAAGGTTTAGAAAGTGCGAGTCGGACTCGCTCACGAAGGGTTCCGTACTATGGGGACCCCGCTTAATATTTTATTTTTTTATTTGTTGTTAGCAGCAACGGAAATACATAATTTGTTAATATTTCAGTCTCAGTACCTAATAGGGTCCCGTTTTACCCTTTCGGTACGGAACCCTAAAAAACAAGATAATAAATATATTTTTAAATATTATTACATCACGCGAAAGCAATGATCATCAATATCTCACAATACAGATGTTATTAGTGACTTTGTCACGGAATTACCGATAAAGGTAATTAATATTTAATGTCTTCATACGCGATGCAATAAAAGAAAATATTTTATTTTATCTGTTCAAGTATTGTCTGTGCCATTTGCATAACTCGCAAGATATTTCAATGCATATTCGAAATAAGTTCTTATTTATTATATTCAATTTAAATTTAATTTTTTTTTTTTTTTTTTTATTTAATTTCCATACTTTTAACGATTTTGTTTATAACTTATTATAATATTTATCATTTAAACATTTATCAATTCAAGAAAGCTTATTTTAATAGCAGCATCTTGAATCTTCCTACCTATATTTAGTGAAATTAATCCATCCATCCAGAAAAAGGTATTGTCCAAAGCCGATGCCGCGAAAGCCTCAGGTATTGTCCAAAAGGTATAGTCCAAAGCCTACAAGCCTACTTAATGCTCCGATTTATTTATTTATTTATTTATTTATCAATTTAATATACCTACCACACCAAGTAAAATATTTACAATCATACAAAATGGATTAATACGGTAGTTACATAAGGCGGCCTTATCGCTTACTAGCGATCTCTTCCAGACTGCCCAAAAGGTAAGAGATAAAGAAGAAAAGAAAATATTACGCGGGTGGCTGTGAAAACTGAAGATAGTATACATAAAATACATAATATTAAATAGAAGGATATGCTAAATTGGAGAGGTGCTTATATAAAAGATTTTATAGATGAAGCTCGTCTAACATCCTTATAATATGTAATTTATGTTACCTTCTAGAATGTAGATAAATAAAAACCTAACATTAATAGATTAAAATAACCGATTTACCTTAGATAAATCTTATCCAAATACAAAACCAAGTGTCTCAAATCGAAAACAGATACAAGCAAAATCAATTACCTCAAGCTTATCAGATAAGTGACAAGGATTTCACCTGTTATCTAGTAGATGTGACTGTACAAAATCATTATTTAAGATTATTTTATACCTATTAGGGTTCTTGAAATTGGACTTAAAAGTCTAAAGTGCACGTATTGGCATGAAACACACTTGGGAAATTACAGGATCGTCCTGTGGTTTAAGTAGGATAATTTAACTAGCCTTGCCTGAGCGTTACAAAATCCATACTTCCATACTAATATTATAAATGCGAAAGTAACTCTGTCTGTCTGTTACTCAATCACGCCTAAACTACTGAACCAATTTGCATGAAATTTGGTATAGAGATATTTTGGTACCCGAGAAAGGACATAGGATAGGTTTTATCCCAGAAATCCTACGGGAACGGGTTTTTCTTTGAAAACGCGGGCGAAACCGCGGGCGGAAACCTAGTAATAAAGTAAGTATGTATGAAAAAAGAGATTCGACAAAACTGCATTGTAATGTGGAAACAGTGATATATTTAAAACATCCTACATGGAGGGAACAGTCAACAGAAATTCATACTGGAAGATGTGCTCCCATGAATACGAGTAAAATCGCCATTTTACCATGGTTTTACCCGTATTTCTCAACTCCTGTATGTTGCGTTGATATATTATATAGTTCCTCGATATTGGATATTGAGCAGTTTAAGAAATTTGCTTATTAGACCAGTAGTTTCTGAGATTAACGCGTTCAAGCAGACAAACTATGCAGCACTAAAAAATATTATTCTGAGGATAGCAAAGGATAACTAAAATGCGAGAGCCTCGGGCAAATAGCTAGTCCATACTAATATTATAAATGCGAAAGTAACTCTGTCTGTCTGTCTGTTACTCAATCACGCTTAAACTACTGAACCAATTTGCATGAAATTTGGTATGGAGATATTTTGATACCCGAGAAAGGACATAGGCTACCTTTTATTGCGAAATAATATGTACCACGGGCGAAGCCGGGGCGGACCTCTAGTTTCTTATAATATTGGAAAGACATTTAGTATAAAATATATTATTATTTATTAGGTATTAGGAAATTTTTGACAAAGATATGAGAGCGGTATTTTATATTATCTAATGCTTGTATATCTAGTGAAGGAAAGAAATGTTTGCACGTAATTGATAAAAATTTTAGTCATTAACAAGTGTTTTTATCTTTCGTATAATATTCTTAGCGGATTAGATATAATAAATTATCTATTTATTTATTTTAAGAACTTATCGTGTCCCTTTTTAGTTTTAACACGGCTGGTAGATAAAAATATTAATTTGATGATACATATCGTTAATTATCTTTATGGTGATCAATTATTAAAGAAAATCGATTCATTTATCCAAAATAGGAATTATTATAAGTTATAAAATTATAAATATAACTGAGGAAAATACATCTTCGGAAATGCACCTCATTTAGAAGACAGCAATGTTTAAAGTCAGCTATAAGCTGTTTATAAACATTATTTAATTTATTATCATAGTAGTGGTGCCGCGCGGATTCACCCGCTGACGAACCACGGGGTCAAAACCAAGTATTTGTACAATTTATGTACTACTAGGTTTCCGCCCGCGGCTTCGCCCGCGCAGTCTAAAGAAAAACCAGCATAGTTCCCGTTCCGTGGGATTTCGGGGATTGCGTCATTTTCCCGGGATAAAAAGTAGCCTATGTCCTTTCTCGGGTATCAAAATATCTCCATACCAAATTTCATGAAAATTGGTTCAGTAGTTTAGGCGTGATTGAGTAACAGACAGACAGACAGAGTTACTTTCACATTTATAATATTAGTATGGATTCTGCTGTATAAACTATATTAATGTAAAGCTTCATCCAAATCTGTCAAGAAGTTTTTACGTGAAAGAGTAACAAACATATACATCCTCAGTCCTCACAAACCTTCGCATTTATAAAAGAATTTTATTAAATATCAGTAGGATTCATGGAAACAAAGAAAGTATTCATTGTGTTATTTAACCACCTCATCAATTTAGCATTTAACAATTATCGAATTAAAAGCGAGATATTATTACATGGCGGCTTATCTAAGATAATATTACACGGTCTGGTACAAAGGGGCCGCTTCTTTGTTGGCGTAAACTGAAGCTTTGTGAGAATTTTCATGCCTTTGTGGAAACAGCGGAGTATTGTGACAAGTTGATGTTTATTTCATACAAGATATGCACCCCGGTTTCGCCCGAAATAATGTCGAAGAGGACGTACCAACTCAGTAATATTCGTGTGCTCATGCACAACTCTTGATTCCAATAAGACTACATATTTGAAAAATCCTTGAAAATAACCAGTAGTTTCTTCTCCATCAGGAAACAAAAGAAATAAGATAAAGTTTGTTTTAAATTGGAAAAAAAATTAACAAAACTAACCCAAAAAGACATGCTTAATTCAAAATACATTGTTAAGTAACAAATACATAATATTGTAACTTGTAAGCCCATTTCAAAACTTACCAACCAAATAGGTATCCGGGTATATATAAAATACAAACCATTTAGTCAAATGTGTTTGCTGTAGGTATATATGTCTTGGCCATATCGTAAATTTGCTCATTTCATGATATGATTGGCCATTTC